>AWOL01S0011322.1:6161-43300 GCA_000715115.1 Nicotiana otophora | reverse complement strand
TATATATATATATATATATATATATATATATATTTGTTTAAATTTTATATTTTCGACCAACGCTGTCAGTGATTGGGTCAACATATTTTTTTGACTTTTCACTTTAATGAATCGGTCACAAATGTGAAGGCGAAAAATTCCCGCGTTGTTTTCTCATGGCTTTAGTCGGAATAGTAGTCGATATTATATTAGAAAAATAAGAAATAAAATTACAATTATTTTCTAACTACTTCAGTCGCAAATTTAGTTGCATTAGCGACTGCATAATCTTCAGTCGCAAATTTCGATCAGAAAATAGTCATTTTCTAGTAGCGGAAGACTTCAGTCACAACTCAAAATCAAACACTAAATTTAAATCTCAAATAACTTATTACTAATGGTTGTCCAAAAATTAGTTTCAGTTGTTATTGTTCTTGTCATGAATTAATCATGTTGTTAGGTACCATAGTAAGTTTAACTGATACCTTAAGCCAAAGTAACTCAAGTTAATACTCTAGCATAGTTGGGCATTTGAAAGTTTTTTTAGGCCGAGATAATCAATTTTAAAAATTAGGTGGACCAAAATATGTGAATATTATTGTTAGACAATTGAACTTCTTCCTTGTAGTCTTACTTTATAGGGAAAATGAGTATCCTTAAAAAGCTAAACTACTTGAACACATGGACGAATAGTTTGGAGAATTTTTTTAATGGAGAAATATTATTAGTAAGATTTCATATGTCGATCCCAACTTGTTTCATTACATTTTTGCTCACCAAGCAAATAGGTAACAAGTAACTTTTTGATAAGTATGATTTATTTTGCATTGAAATTTTTGTTGTCATTAAATAGGACAAATAAATTAGAATAAAAAAAAAGTGGCCTGCAAGTTGACAAATAATGAAATGTAGTGCATTAGCTCATATTTTACATGTTATTTCATTGAACAATTGGGCTGAGTGTTATCTCATGAAATATTAAGTACACTTTGATATTATTTTAATACTCGGTTATTTCAAACCTTTTTTGTTTTGTTTTTGTCATTCAAATTTTAAAAGCTGAGAAATTCATATTTGTTAATTTATTTATCAAATGATTTTAGTTATTTTATTATTTACTCCAATGTAACGTATGATCGGGTGTATACAGATGAAATGAATATACCAAATACCGACGTTAACAACGACGTATGATTGAGTTTGATAGTTAAAATTTGCTCAATCGACCCCAAGCTAGTTGCCAACTTCAGTCGTAATTTCTAAAAACTTAATAATA
This sequence comes from Nicotiana otophora, assembly GCA_000715115.1. Taxonomy (NCBI): domain Eukaryota; kingdom Viridiplantae; phylum Streptophyta; class Magnoliopsida; order Solanales; family Solanaceae; genus Nicotiana; species Nicotiana otophora. The sequence continues at coordinate 42,045 of AWOL01S0011322.1, read as the reverse complement.
ATTAGCCAATAATAATTTTAAGTTGTTGCCCAGCGGCTAAATTACAAAAATAGCCATTGGGTAACCGCTACTTTCTGCCAGAATTTTTTAAATTTTTTATTTTTGGTCGGGCCCGGTTTGGGACGAAATGAGATCGATCTCGATTGAAAATTTAACGGGTTAACCGGACCAATCCAAGTGGAGTCAACACCCTATTCCTTTTGATCCTTAGTTTTACATGTTTGTGCCATTAGTAATAGGTTATACTTACCTAGAACGGCCTTATTTGTGTTTGCGATGCATCACTGCTTATTCGTACTTTTCAGTTGAACAAATAGAATAGCCACACCAGAATTTCACAATATGCTTCTTGTTTAGAATAACAAGATTTTTATTTTGGGTTGTAGCATCAAGTCACCAAGACTTAAGTCACAACGCAAAATCAAATATTAAATTTAAAACTCAAATAACTTATTATCAAGGGTTGTCCAAAAATTAGTTAAAGTTGTTATTGTTCTTGTCATGATTTAATCATGTTGTTAGGTAGCATAGAAAATTTACATGATTTAATCATGTTGTTAGGTAGCATAGAAAATTTACTTGATACCTTATGCTAAAAATAGGGGTAATATCACGACCCAAAACCCACTATAGGTCGTGATGGTGCCCAACGTCGTTGTTAGGCAAGCCAACGGTGAACTACCAACTTAATTATGCATTTTTATTATTTTCAAAATCGCGAATTTTATTAGATAAAGAAATCAACGCATTAAAATCATGGAGACTTACAATTTAAATAGAATAGATAATAAAAGTGTGTAAGTGCTAAGCATAACCACAAACAATTTCTAGAACAACCCAAAACCCGATTTCACAAGTACATGAGTGTCTACTAAAGAGTGCAATAATAATACAACATCTTTCTAGAATATAAAATAGACAGGATAAAGTAAATAAATAAGATGGAGACTCTGTGGGCTACAGTACGTAGCATAGAAAGCAGCTCACCATAAAGTCCCATCAACAGTTGCGCCTACACGACATGATGGCCACCAAATGAACATGTCAGATCATGCACATTTAGTGCAGAAGTGTAGCATGAGTACGTAAATCAACGCGTACCCAGTAAGTATCTAACCTAACCCCAGAGAAGTAGTGACAAGAGGTCAACATCGACACTTACTAGTGGTCCAATAAATCAATATGATAACTCATAACAGATATGAAACACAATAGTAGTAGTGAGATAAAAACTGTAACTAACATAATCCTCCAAAAAATTCTTTTAATGATATAAATCTCTCAAATCTCATGTGCCATCTCAACGGATCTGAAATATCAAGTGTTATCTCAAACGGATAAGGAATACCATATAAAATGCCAGGCCTCAATAGAAGGGGGATCTCATGAATATCCGAACTGCTAGCGGTATAACGCACGATGATGTCGAGATCGTATGTCCCAATCCAGAGTGGTGTGCACACTGCCGAGGGTCGACCGACGCGAACCAAAGATGCATCTCAATATATTACCGAGGCGTTCGGCCCGATCCACGGGAAAGGAAGAAATTTATCGAGTTACAAGTCACGTGCTTACAATACAGGTGCAGGAGAATAAAGTAAATATGACTTTTACCGTTTATCAAATATCTCGCCAAACAACTCAAGGTGATAAAGCTCGGCCTAATATATTCCCAAATCAATTTCAATTATAAATTCACTTAATTAAGCTAGCAAAATGAGTTCAAATCATTCAAATACTACATGATAAAGTCCTAAATCTACCCAGACATAAACATGCTTTTAGCTACGTACGGACTCTCGTCACCTCGTGCGTAAGTAGCAACCACAACTAGTAGCACATAACAATTATAATACCTACGGGGCAGATTCCCTCTCACAAAGTTAGACAGGAGACTTACCTCGCAACGAAGTTCCATAACCGGCTCCAATACCTCTCTAACACCTCAAACAAAAGCCCATCGATCTGAAACTAGTCAAACAGCATGCAAACCAATAAAAATATACTCTCATACTCATAATTAATCAATTTATAATAATTTTTAACTCCGCTCAAAAAGTCAACCAAGTCAACCCTCGGGCTCACATATCCGGATTCCGAAAATTTTTAAAGATAAATATTACCCATAATACCACGAACTCAAATATATAATTTATTCCTAAATTCCATGTCCAATATCGTGGTCAAAATCAAAAAATACCATTTCTAGGTTTTCTTCCAAAATGTCATAATTTCTATCAAATTTCCATGTTAAAATTCATATTTAACCCATATATTTAACTCGAAACAAGTAGGAATAACTTACCTTATGATATTTAGCGAAAACGATCTTCAAGAATCACCCCAAATCGCCTCACGTGAGCTCCAAGAACTTAAAAGTGATGAAATGAGCTCAAAATCCCAAAATTAGATGTTTAATACACCTGCCACGCCTCTTTCTTCACGATAGTAGTCATTATCCATGCTATCGCGATTTACAGAAGTTCCAGTGTCGTTTCCTTCACTGCGATCGCGGCCAAAACCTCGCGATCGCGATGTACAAATTTTGTTTCCTCTTCATAGACACCCTTGGGTGTAATAGCCATAACTTTTTGTAAAGAATTCCAAATGACAAATGGTTTAACGTTCTAAAAACTAAATTCAAAGAGCTACAACTTTTGTTTTTGGATTATTCCCAAGTCCTTTATAGATTGCAATATATAAGCTTCCGAAGTGAGACCATTGACAGCAGAAATTCCTTCTATGCGATCGCGAATTTCCTTCCGCGATCGCGATTCACAAGGCCCGGTACAACACTTTGCTCTTCGCGATCGCGGCCCTTTTAGTGCCGCGATCGCGAAGAAGGATGCACCAGATCTCAAAAACAATAGCTCAAACATGGCGAAATAACTCGTAGCCCATCCGAAACATACCCGAGGCCCCCGCGACCCCGTCCAATCATACCAACCATTTCCAAAATATGATGCAAACTTGCTCGAGGCTTCAAATCAAACCAAACAACATCCAAAATATGAATCGACGATTAAAACCCTTTTTCCAACTTTCAAACTTCGCCGAATGCATCTGAATTACACTTAAACATTCCGGAATGATGCCAAACTTTACGTGCAAGTCACAAATTACGATACTAACCTATTCCAAGGCTCGGAATCCCAAACATACATCAATAAAATCAAAGTTTACTTCAAATCAATCTTAGAAAATTCTAAAATCTTCAAAATATCAACTTTCCACAATAAGCCCTGAAATGCTTTTGGACCACCTGATACTCAACCCGAACTTACGCCCAAGTCTGAAATCATCATACGAAACTATTGGAACATTCAAATCTCGATTCAGGGGTCGTTTACTTCAAAAGTCAAACAATGGCCAAGTCTTCCAACTTAAAGCTTCCGAATTGAGAATTTTCCATCTGAATCAACTCTGAAGTTCCCACAATTCGATTCCGACTACGCGTACAAGTCATAAAATATGAAGTGAAGCTACTCAAGGCCGCAAACTGCCAAACGACGCGCCAAAGCTCAAAATGATCGATCGGGTCGTTATATTCTCCCCCACTTAAACATACGATCGTCCTCGAACGTGCCAATAACCGCTCCGGAATTGCCCAAAACCACTGTTTAACACTTCGTGCACCTACCCGTGCCACCACAACCCATGTGAATACATTAGCTCGAGCCAGACTAAAGATCCTTCCTGCTACCCTAGCCCACAAGCCTTGGAACCAAATTCCAACATCCGAAATTCTCTACGAGACCTGATTCTAACATACGAACACCATATCAATCTCAACCCGCTGTACCAAATATGATCATACACACATGCTAAAACCACACAATGCACCACATAATTCGCATGCCCATAATAACATACTACAATCGTAGAAACTGCAAATTCACTAACCTGATGCCCGTAGTATACCTCATATGCGCATAAGCCCTGATCCAACCCTCGCGATACTGCAATGATAAAAACTACGGGTAGAAGCTTATAACCACCTGCCAAATCAATAAATCATGGAGTCCTCCGCTCAACAAGAACTTTTGCCTCATTCTGAACTGAATAGTGACATTTTTCCTCTAATATACCTTATATAAATCCAATTGCACTGAATTTAGGTCCAATAATCTCGTCTAACCCAGTACAAGCTGCTCGGGCAATAAGACACCTCAAACACCGCAAAAATTCTCATATGACGCCATTAATGCACCAATAAGCTACAAACTCGAATGTGACCCATAAGGAAGAACGAACTCTGGCAAAGAACCATCCAGCCCGCATAACGAATAAAACGGTCAAACAGATGCTATGAACCTATCTTAGAGATGAGAAACAAGGCACACAAAATAAGTATAAGGAATCATACTCAATATCTCAATATTGCGACGTGCAACCCGATCCATATATGACATCGTTACGGCATGCAACCCGATCCAAATAGGACACTGTTGCGGTGTGCAACCTGATCCAAATATGACATTGTTGTGGCGTGCAACTCGATCCAAACAACATACCCGTGGTGGCGTGCCACCCGATCCACACATAAAAATAAATGAGGAAATACTCATCAAGCCATAATGCTCATACCTACGAAACACCTAAATATTGAGATAATTTCTTTTCCCATTCTTATAAGCTTTAAAGCAAAATCCCTAACTCTCCAATCATTTTTAAAATGCCTGATTTTCACTTCGACGCACGGTATTAGTCTCAATTGGCTATAACAACTCGTGCCTATGCACACATCAACTTTCTTGATAGTGTTGACGTACTTCGGGGTGTTACATTTTCCCTCGCTTAGGACCATTCTCCCCCAAATACATAACATAACTTATCTTCTCTTTTGCAAATCTCACTCCCCCAAATTTTACTAACTCCCAAATGTTTTCAGAAATTTCGGCAGAGTCTCCTTTGTAATTGGGTCTATCCACCTGCCAGAGTAATACCAAAACAACTCCTAACAATACCTCCACAACCCAACAAAATACCACTAGGTATATATCAATAACACTAATCTCAGCATTACAAGCACTGCATTATCATAATGATATCAGGACATGATGCACATCATATGTATGTTCATCACCACTTCTCTGGTCTTAAAAGTCGTTCATAATTAATTCCACCATCATCAATGAATCTCATATTAACCACCACCTCATTTCGAATTTTTTCCACCACTCACAATAGAATGTGAGGCATGAAGACCTCATGATTATTTACTCAGATTAATGAGTCACATTTAACGCCACCTGGGCACTCATCTCATAGGCTAAAACTCAATGTTTACAGCACGAAAATGGTTGGATATGCACAGAAAATATACAAGAATTATCAAATAAGCCCAACAGGCATGACTCCCGATTAATATTATTGTACAAATTAAATTTCACACAGGGAGAATTTTAAACTCATAATTATTTCATCACAAGGACCTCTTCCTTATATAACTCCCACCGCGGCTTGTAGCCCGGTTTAAATATTTCATATCATATAAAAATACGAGGATCTCGTCCTCAACTCTGAATCACAAGTATTTTACACATTGTGCCAACTGAAATTTCAATTTTCTTTCTTTCTTCTTTTCAATATATTTCATAAACCGTTTCACAACACATAATGAACCCTCATACCGGTAGGGCATATAATTCATAAAAATTGGAATCAATTATTCCAAAACACATTAAATTCATTGTAATGAATAACAAAAATTACTTTTGGACTTATATCCCTCAATAATGTACAAAAATAAAATGACAGACACGGGCTCACATCTTCAAATCACCATGATCGGTACCCAGTAAGTATCAAGACTAACCTCAGTAGAGTAGAGACGACGTACAGTCAAGACACTCACTAATCTAATAGCATGTGCAACATAATATACAAAACAATAGGAAACAAGTAACAATAAGGGCAACATAAAATAACCAGTGATATGCACAGCAGACAATAAGAACACCATTAATATCGCTCAACAATTAATAATTACAATTACACCCAATTAGATCAAATCATTCAAATAAATGTCTTTCACATAAAATTCTTTCAAATAACTATTTTTCAAATATAATTTCTTCAAATAAATATTTTTCAAATATACTTTCTTTGAATAAATTTCTCTCAAATATAATTTTTTAAAATAAATATCTTTCGAATGTAATCCTTTCCAATAAATCTTTTTGCATAAAATTCCTTCCAATTAAATATTTTGAATATAATTCTTTCAATTAAAAAGTCATAATGTGACACTTCATTTCATAATCATTCAACCACGGGTCTCAGCCCATTTTTATATTTTTCATAAACACGGATCTCAGCCCATTTTTCATATTTCCACGGCACTTCGTGCCCATAATTAAATCATTATATTTCTCTGACACCTCGTGCCCTCATTTCATATCACAACTGCATGGATAAATTTCTGTACCAATATCCTCATTATCTACTCACGGCACCTCGTACCTATATTTTATTTTATAATCCGCCTGGCAATAGCCACAGGCTCCCAATTTCAACATAAATTAGATTATTATTAATTTACCAACAAGAATATAAATTGCACAAGTTATAAAAATAAACACAAGAAAAATCACAACATCACATAAAAATCACCAATGCAACCACTCATCATCATCACATACCATCCCTAACAATAGCCACTCTTATCTCTCCTATATCCACCCTTATCTCTCTTATAGACACTCTTATCCCTCCGCCCTGACAATACTAATAGCCACCCTTATCGCTCCTATTGCCACCCTTGTTGCTCCTATTGCCACCCTTATCACTCCGCCCAAATAATATTCCAACAAACACAACAACAGTGAAATGCCACCCTTATACCCACATAATATCAATGGTGAAATGCCACCCTTATCTCCTCAAAATAATAACTCACACAACACAACAATTTACATGAAAAATTATCACGGCAACATAACAAAATCAATTCATATCACAATTTGCCCAATGGCTATAACAAAAATTTCAAAGATACAACCAAGTCAATTAATCTCACAACAAATAGCCGAAGGCTCCACACAATGTGTATAACACCACAAAAACAATCAACAGAGATAGAAATTATTCATCATAAAGCAAAGCCTTCATTAATTCAAATTTAGGTAATTATATTAGCACATCTTCTTAAGCTTACTTAATTATTTATTTGCATAGGAAGATTTCATATTGAAATTAAATTCCAAGAATTATCAAATCAACAATACTCACGAAATTACATAAATTTTCAAGTAACAATCAGATCAAATTGTCATATAAAAACAAATTCAACAACAAGGATTTAGGCATGGCAAATAGATAATTTAATAAATACTAACGATTATCCAAAATACTATACAATTTGCCCAAGACTTTAACTCTATGCGTTTTGCACATATAAGCCCGAGTACGTACTCGTCACCTCGCGTACACGGCTTTTCACATTTCACAAATGGCATATAAGACTCGATGCCTAAGGGGTAATTCCCCTACTCGAGGATAAGCAAGACACTTACCTTTTTGAAGTTAGGCCGATATTCCAAAATAGCCTTCTTGCTTGAATTGACCTCCGGACAGCTTTAATCTATCCAAATTATTTGTACAATTTCATTAAAATTCATCGAAAATAATTACGGATAATAATACGTCGACTTAAAAATTTATTCCAAAAAGTCAACAAAAGTCAATGCGGGGCTCGCCTCTCGGAACCCCACATAATTTTCATAAAATCCAAAAACAAATTCCAATACGAGTTCAACTATACCAATTTTATCTAATTCCAATAACAAATCGAACTCTAAATCTTAAATTTAAATCAAGAGGGTTTTCACAATTTTTTCCAACTAAATTCACCGATTAAATGTTAAAAACAACCATGGATTCGAGTAATTTAACTAATATTGAGTTAAGAACACTTATCCCGTTGTTTTCTCTGAAAATCTCCCGAAAATCGCCTCTTTTCGAGCTCCAATCCGTCAAAAATGGTTCACAACTTAAACTCTCTGCCTAGTGATTTCTTCTACGCGATCGCGAACTTCCTCACGCGATCGCAAAGCACAATTTCAACACTGCCAAAATTAACTCTACGTGGTCGCAAACAATGCCAGGAAATCGCGATGCACAGAGTTCCCAACTCTACGCGATCGCAACTCTCTTCACGCAATCGCATAGAGAAAACGTTTGACCACCACTTCTGCTCCGTTATTCTACGCAATCGCAACCATAGCTACGCGTTCGCGAGTCACAACTTCCCAAAGTTACGCGATCGCATCCCTCTTCACGTGATCGCGTAGAACAAAACTCAGCAGCCCCCCAATTAACCTTACGCGATCGCAGATATCCCCACGCGATCGCTGAGAACAAAATTCCACTGCCCAACTAAGCCTACGCGATCGCAAACACATTCACGCGATCACGTAGAAGGAAAAGAGGATCAGATATCAGGAAATTCCAGCAGCTGCTCAAGTCCAAATTTTTGATCTGCTAACCATCCGAAACTCACCCGAGCCCCTCGGGACCTCAACCAAATATACCAACAAGTCCTAAAATATCATACGAGCTTATTCGAATTCTCAAATCACCTCAAACAATATCAAAACGATGAATCGCACCCCAAATCAAAATTTATGAACTTTGAACTTTCAAATTCTATATCTTGTGCCGAAACATATCAAACCAATCCGGAATGACTTCACATTTTGTGCACAAGTCATAATTGACATAACGAAGCTATTCGAATCTCCAAAATCAAATTCCGGTCTCGATATCAAAAAGTCAACCAACCCCTTGGTCAAACTTCCCAAAAATTTATCTTTCGCCATTTCAAGTCAAATTCCTCTACAGACCTCCAAATAATTTTTCGGACACGCTCCTAATTCCAAATTCACCATACAGAGCTATTTACATCATCAAAATTCTATTTCAGAGTCATTTACTCAAAAATCAACTCTCTGATCGACTCTTTCCATTTAAGTTTCTTAATAAGAATTGTTCTTTTAATTAAATTCCGAATCTTCCGAAAATCAAACTCGACCACACCCGCGGGTCATAATATATATTGCAAAGATGCTTGAGACCTTAAGTCACTGAACGGGCATTGATCTTAAAATGACAAGTCGGGTCGTTACATATGAAATACATCAGTAGTAGTGAGATAAAAAATGTAACTAACATAATCCTCCAAAAATTTCTTTTAATGATATAAATCTCTCAAATATCATGTGCCATCTCAACTGATCTGAAATATCAAGTGCTATCCCAAACAGATAAGGAATGCCATATAAAATGCCAGGCCTCAATAGAAGGGGGATCTCGTGAATATCCGGACTGCTAGCGGTATAAAGCACGATGATGCCGAGGTCATACGGCCCAATCCAGAGTGGTGTGTACACTGCCGATGGTCGACCGACGCGAACCAGAGATGCATCTCAATATACTACCGAGGCGTTCGGCTCGATCCACAAGAAAGAAAGAAACTTATCGAGTTACAAGTTACGTGCTTACAACACAGGTGCAGGAGCATAAAGTAAACATGACTTTTACCGTTTATCAAATATATCTCCAAACAACTCAAGATAATAAATCTCGGCCTAATATATTCCTAAATCAATTTCAATTATAAATTCACTTAACTAAGCTAGCAAAATGAGTTCAAATAATTCAAATACTACATGATAAAGTCCTGAGTCTACCCAGACATAAACATGTTTTTAGCTATGTACGGACTCTAGTCACTTCGTGCGTAAGTAGCACCCACAACTAGTAGCACATAACAATTTTAATACCTACGGGGCAGATGTCACGACCCAAACCGTTGGGCCGCAACGAGCACCTGGTACCTTACTTGACCGAGTACCAACGTAATGTATCTCTCGTATCATACTATTATAGGTAAATGAGCCGGAGAGGCTGTCGTGAGATAAGTAGAATAAAGCATGAGGAAATACTCGACATTGGACGACCCAACATGTAATACAAACTTATACATATGACATACGGGCCTTTAAGACCAAAATAATCACACGTACACTGAACATAGGCCGACAAGGCCGCACAATCTTTGACATACATGGCATATGTTTACAAGACTCTAAGAGTATATAAATACCATAAAGGTCAGGACAGGGCCCCGCCATACTAATCAATACATGTCCAAATCATACTGACCAAATAAACAACTTCGGAGCAAATGTAGCGCACCAACACTTTCTGCTGAGCTGATAGCCTATTTGGAGGACTCTCAACCTATCTATCGGGACATGCGGGCATGAAACGCAGTGTCCTCAAGCAAAAGGGATGTCAGTACAAATAATATACCGAGTATGTAAGGAATGAAAATCAGTAAATAAAAGACATAGAGAAACATGGAGTAAAAGACTCAACATATAAGTTTGAATAGCTCTGTGAATCATTTCATATTTGTAATATCATGCATATGCATATAAATATCATACCATGTGTAAGTGTATGCGTACATAACATCATCAAGCCTCTGAGGGCATCCCATCATATCATCTCGACCAATGTAGGCAAATCATCAATGTATACCAGTTGATCAGGTGGTGGTGTGTATGTAACGCCGTAACCTTTTTACATATCCCATATACATATAATATACGCGTATATAATGACATCTGGTTATGGGTCAATGTATATGTATAAATGAATGAAATGCATAAGAAGTACGTTAATAAGATTTCTCGTAATGTCATAAGATAAATATGTCTTTCGGATAACTTTATCAACTACATATTTTTCTAAGACCCATGAACGGAAGATATAATAATAACAATTCACATGGGGAATCAAGAACATAGACACCCCTAGTACTTCTATGAATAGAGTCATTTATGAAAGCTATGTGTTTGCTCGTTTCGTTTGTATCGTATGAATCATGCCAAACAGAAAGAAAGGATAGCCTTAACATACCTGAGCTTGTTCTCTTGACAATCCCTCTAACACACGACAATCGCGACAAAACACGTGATGGCAAGATCGAAGTAGGAAAAACTCCGTATGATATTCTTGATAAAGGTTATACCCGGCTTCCTTAGAATTTCAAAATCTCGTTATTATTATGCTAAGAAGTCTCGTATGAATTTTTTTTGCTGAAGCTTTCAACCATTAATTAGCAAACCTAGAATCAAACTTTAATGAGATAAGAAGGTTTCTTTAAATTGTAGGTTGTGGGCCCCACTTTGGATGGTGACTTGGCCACTAACTTTCTCTAAAGGTGCTACCTTGTTACTTGAGTTTAAGAGTCACTAATTTGGGATAGTTTGCTGCCACGTTGGGGGAGGGGAATAAGCTTATCCAAAATTTACAATTAATTAGCTAATCCCCACCAAAGATAATTAATTATCCAATTATCCGCATAATTAAAAATTATCTCAAATTACTTAAAATACTACTCACTTTTAACACACTTTATGTACCTTATTATTATGGTCATGTGGTACCTTGTATGGCACTAGTCCATAAATACTGGGTATTATAGCTCGGACCGTATTTTATCCCAAATTGACAACCTTCAACGAAACTCATTTTCTTTGATTCGTTTACCCTCTAACCTTCACGACACTTACTTATCGCATGTTATAAATAGCATAAACGCTTATAACCTCGAAAATAATCTCATTCCCGAATCTACATCGATTAACTTAAGACGAAACTTTAACGTACGAAAACGCAAAATGTAATACATAAACTTACAACCTCAAAATAATCTTGTCCTTGAACTGATGTAAATTATTTTACGATAAATCCAACGTACAATACTACGGGGTGTAACAGCAGATTCCCCTCACAAAGTTAGACAGGAGACTTACCTTGCAATGAAGTTCCATAACCGGCTCCAACGCTTCTCTAACACCTCAAACAAAAGCCCATCAATCCGAAACTAGTCAAACAACGTGCAAACTAATAAACATATACTCCCATACTCATAATTAATTAATTTATAATAAATTTTAATTCTGCTCAAAAAGTAAACCAAGTCAATTCTCGGGCCCACATACCCGAGTTCCAAAACTTTTTGAAGATAAACATTACCCATAATACCACAAACTCAAATATATAATTTATTCCTAATTCCATGCCCAATTTCGTTGTCAAAATCTAAAAATACCATTTCTAGGTTTTCTTCCAAATATTTCATAATTTCTATCAAATTTCCATGTTAAAATCCATATATAACCCGTGTATTTAACTCAAAACAAGTAGGAATAACTTATCTTATAATATATGGCGAAAACGATCTTCAAGAATCATCCCAAATCGCCCCACGTGAGCTCCAAGAACTTAAAAGTGATGAAATGAGCTCAAAATCCCGAAATTAGATGTTTAAGTGTCACGACCCCAATTCTCGCCGTAGGAAGTCGTGACGGCACCTAGTATCTAAAACAAGGTAAGCCTATCAATATGAGGAATAATTAAAATAACAACTTAAAATCTCAAAACCTCAACAACTGCATAAATAAAATATGTAACTCAAAATATACAACTCCCAAAATCTAGTGAAGCATAAGTCACAAGCTCTAGTAACAATTTTGAAAAATCCTATACTTCACTGTCTAAAATAGTGTAATGAAATAAGGAAAACAGAATAGAAGGGGACTCTGAGGCCTACAGACGCCGGCAGGTGTACCTTGAAATCTCCAAGCAACCTCAGCTCACAAATGACGGGACTAATAGGAACGTATGTGTACACCACAGCGGTACCCAGTAAGTGTCAAGCCTAACCTCAGTAGAGTAGTGATAAGGTTAGGACAAGGCCCTACTGGAAAAACTAGGAAAACAAGACGAGAGATATAATAATATAATGAAAATGACAATAGAAATGAAACAATAAGATATTTACGGAAGGTTAATAATACAGAATCAAGACAGCTAATAAACACGGAAGGAAACAAGGATTTACATGTTAAGGAAACAAAGAACCAAGGCAAATACAGCAAATAGAGAAAGATCAACAAGGGCCACTATCGAGGTACCACCTCGTAGTCCCAAATCATAAAAGTAAATAACAGCCTTTCCTTATATCACCGCGGGAGCCTTTACATTTAGTTTTGAAAAATTATTTTTTTCGAAATAGCATCCCGCATTTTAGCCCACCTTATCCCACAATATGGCTTCTAGTAGTTCCCCTACTAGCCACACGTATCAAGCCCACCTTACCTCACCACATGCGTTTCCACACCTAGACCTTTGCAACTCAATGCCAAATTCAACGATAAGATATTCCAAGAATAGACATTCCAAATAAGGATTCAACAGCTAAATAATGAATATGGAATAAAACAAAGCAAGTAATTCAACTAAACATGAAGGATAAATTGCAAATAAGAGATAAAACAAGTAGACATGTAAAATTACACAAAATACGATAACTACAACATGATAAAGCAACTCAATTAAAGCATGAAAGGAAAACAACATAGCTAAAAATCAGAAATTTCATATTTAGTCAGTGTACGCACTCGTCACCTTGCGTACATGGCTTTCACATATCACAAATTATCACAACAATACCAAATCGTGAGGGGAATTTTTTCTACACAATGTTAGACAAGTCACTTACTTCAAACCATGCTAAATCAATCTACTAGAAGGCCTTTCCCTCGATTTTTCAACTCTGAACGGCTCGAATCTAGCCAAAATAATTTCATACTATAAATATAACTATAGGAGTCTAATTCAAAAAATAAAGTTACAATCTATGTAAAGAACTGAGAAATCAAACCAATAAGTCACCCCGGGCCCGCATCTCGGAACCCGACCAAAATTATAAAAACCGAACACCCATTCGATATTGAGTCCAACCATACAAGAATTATCCAAATCCAACCTCATTTTGCCTTTCAAAACCCAAAAACTTAGTCTAAGAAGCTCTACCACTTTTCCCAATTTTTTCAACTTAAATCCTTAATTACATGATAATAATAATAATAGATTAGTGTAATTTAACCAAAATCTAGTTAAGAATTCTTATCCCAATAATTCCTCTAAAAATCCCTTGAAATTTCGTCTCCCACCGAGCTCCCAAAATCCCAAAATGAAATATGATTCAAAACCCTCGAAAATTCCCTTTCTCTGCCAGTTAAACCGCTTATGCGACCCTTGGGTCGTTTTTGCGATGTCGCGCCTGTGGAAAAACTATCGCATGTGCGAAAAACACTTAAGTCCTAAATTTTCGCTTCTACGGACCATAGCTCACACCTGCAGAGTATTCTCCGCTTCTACGAAGGACGACCAGCAGTCCCTCTTCTGCATCTGCGACCACATCTCCGCACCTGCGGATGCGCAGATGCGGTTCACTCCTCGCACCTGCGATCCCTGCTAGGCTAAGCCATTTTTGCACCTACGATCACCAACTTGCTTGTGCGAGCCCACACATGCAGTTAATCCCTCCGCAGTTGCGATGACACCAGAAAAGCCCAGCTTTAGCAGAACACTAAGTCCAAAAATGATTCGATTTCCATTCGATACATACCCGGGGGGGCCGGGACTCCATCGAATATACCAACAAATTTTGAAACACATAACGGACCTACTCGAGGCCACAAATCACATCAAATGACACAAATTCTACGAATCGCAACCCAAATTCAAGCCTATGAACTTCTAAATTCCGAAACCAACGTTGATTCATACCAAAACAACTCCGATTCACACCAAATTTTGCGCACAAGTCATAAATGACATTACTGACCTATTCCAACTCCCGAAATTAGGATCCGACTTCGATACTAATAAAGTCAACTCCCGGTCAAGCTTTCCAAAAAAATTTCATTTTTCAATTTTCACCAAATCGTGCCAAAACGATCTACGGACCTCCAAATCAACATCCGGACACGCTCCTAAGACTAAAATCACCATACAGAGCTATTGGAACCATCAAAACTCCATTCCAGAGTCATCTTCACACAAGTCAAACTACGGTCAACTCCTACAACTTAACCTTCTAACTTAGGGACTATGTATCCCATTACAATCCGAAACTCACCTGAAACTGAAACTGAAACCAAAACCCCTGGCAAGTCACGTAACTACAATATAATACAGATGAGGCAATAAATAGGGGATCGAGACTAGTACACTCAAAATGATCGGTCGGGTCATTAAATTAATACACCTGTCATACCTCCATCTTCGCGATCGCGGTCATTATCCATACTATCGTGATTAACAAAAGTTCCAGCATCGTTTCCTTCACCACGATCGCGGCCAAAACCTCACGATCGCGATGTACAAATTTTCTTTCCTCTTCATAAACACCCTTTGGTATATTGCCATAACACTTTGTACAAAATTCCAAATGACAAACGATTTAATTTTCTGAAAACTAGATTCAAAGGGCTACAACTTTCAGTTTTGGATCATCCCCAAATTCCTTATAGATTGCAAGATATAAGGTCCCGAAATCAAACCACTAACAGCAGAAATTCCTTCTACGCGATCACGATTCACAAGGCCTTGAACAACACTCTGCTCTTCGCGATTGTGGCCCTTTCTTCGCAATTGCGAAGAAAGATGCACCAGATCTCAAAAACAACAGCTCAAACATGGCAAAATGACCCGTAGCCCATTTGAAACACACCCGAGGCTCCCTGGGACCCCATCCAATCATACCAACCATTCCCAAAATATGATGCAAACTTGCTCGAGGCCTCAAATCATACCAGACAACATCCAAACTATGAATTGATGATCAAAAGCCTTCTTTGAACTTTTAAACTTCGCTGAATGCGTCCGAATTACACTTAAATATTCCGGAATGACACCAAATTTTACGTGCAAGTCACAAATCACGATATTAACCTATTCCAAGGCTCGAAATTCCAAACGGACATCAATAAAATCAAAGTTCACTTCAAATCAATCTTACGAAATTCTAAAAAGTTCAAAATGCCAACTTTTTATAGTAAGCGCCGAAATGCTTCTGGACCATCCGATACTCAACCAGAATATACGCCCAAGTCCGAAATCATCATACGAACCTATTGGAACCTTCAAATCCCGATTCCGAGGTCGTTTACTCAAAATCCAAACCTTGGTCAACTCTTCCAACTTAAAGCTTCCGAATTGAGAATTTTCCATCCGAATCAACTCCGAACTTCTCGAAATTCGATTCCGACTACGCGTACAAGTCATAAAACATGATGTGAAACTATTCAAGGCCTCAAATCGCCAAACGACGTGCCAGAGCTCAAAACGACTGGTCGAGTCGTTACATTAACTCAAGTTAATACTCTAGCATAGTTAGGCATTTGGTAGACTATTGTTTAAGGCCAAGATAACCAAATTAAAAAAAAAATTACGCCGATCAAAATATATAAATATTGTTATTAGATTATTGGACTTCTTCCTTGTAGTCTTATTTTCTAGGAAAAGTGAGTATCCTCAAAAAATAAATTGTTTGAACATATGAACGAACAGTTTGGAGCAATTTTAAATGGAGAAACATTGTCAATGAGGTTTTATATATCGATACCAACTTGTTTGATTGAGGCATAGTTATTGTTATTGAACTTATGGACAATTTGCTAGTCTTGTGCATTTTTCGCTCATCAAGACATCCTGGAAAAAAATTAGAAAATTATGTAGTAAAGTCTGAATCTCTCGAGGAATAAAGGAAAAACAAAGAATAGAGTATATTGTTAATGATCCTCATCGTTCCATTCCTGAAAACCTTATCCAAAACTTTATTTTAAAAAATGATTCAATTCTTGGACAAATTGCTGCTTGAAAGTTTCTGTGCTTTCAAGTTAGTATCTTCTAAATTAATTGAAATGTTTCAACACATATATGTTTGTTATTAGGTACAATTGGAGAATAACAAAAGTTAGCTATTAGAGCTCAACTTGAAATGTAGGACGCACATGAAGATCTAATTGAGATGATAATTAATTGAAATGTTTCAACACATATAATGTTGCACCCGAGTTGACAACCATTGCATCAGCAAGAATCATTTGATATGTTATATATGATTATTTACTTTTTTTTGTTTGCTTTACAAAGTGATTATATTTTGATTGTTTATTTGTTTATATAGTACTGATGACATGACATTTGGAGCCATAAAAAATAAATGTTATTTTGATAACCGCATTTACATTTTGATGGATGTACATTTTAGTGTTTTAGAAATTCATCACAACAATATTCATGTAATACATTTTTTCTTTACAAGGTCAAGAGGGCAGTCACTACGTAGAGAGTGCCACAAAGTATACAAAATATATAGTTTAAACAGTCAATGTTGTCTTTTTTTCTTAAAATATTTAGCATAGATTCATGTATTCTTTTTTCAGTAGCACCAGAATAGATACTATAAAAACTACTCACAAAGGTCTAAATTTGATGATAAGTTAGAGAACCAGAGAAAATCTATGATAGCGAAGATAAATAATTACATGAAAAGAGTTTACGGCAGGCATACTCAAGTTCATGAAAGTCATAAATATTTCTGGTCAGCGAAGATGATTTTTTTGGTGGAAAAAACGTAATTTCTTTAACGACACAGAGAGTCATATAAATTTTCAAAATTTCTTTCACTTTATTTGAACATATTTGCTTATGGCGTACTTTTAATAAGGACTATTTTGTTGTAGGTATCAATATGCTCTAATCTACAAGACGCCAACCAACTGTGATGATAGCGGTGGACCTTCTAGGTGTTGCTTTCTTAGAGTGAAGAACGTTTACGGTAATAAAGCTCTTTCATTTTTATTTGATGGTCATTCATTTGATCAAGCAATTAAAGAGTTTAACAATATATTTTTAAATGCTACTAAAAATCGATGAAAAGCGTGGGTTGACAGAATTTCACATATTTCCCGACTATTGGTTGCCTAATTGGAGAGAAACAATAATTATTTTTTATAGCGAATAGGTAAGATGTAACTTTTTGATAAGTATAATTTATTTTCCATTGACATTTTGGTTCTTTTAATAGGACAAATAAATTAGAACACAAAAAAAAAAGTGAGATTGCAAGTTGACAAATAATAAAATGTAGTGCCTTAGATCATTTTTTACATGTTATTTCATTGAACAATTGAAATAAATGCTATCTCATCAAATATTAAGTGCACTTTGATATTTTTTTAATGCTTATTATTTCTAATTTTTTTGTTTTATTTTTCACATCCAAAGTTTAAAGTCTAGAAAAATTCATATTTGTTAATTTATCTATCAAATTATTTTAGTCATTTTATTATTTACTCCCAATGTAACGTACAATCGTATATATACAAATGATGTAAACGCCAATGTATGATTGATGTTGATAGTTAATATTTGCTCAATTGACCCTAAACTAGTTCTAAAAACTTAATAGTAATTAGCCAAGAATAACTTTAATACTTTAATGCATAATAGCAATTTTAGAAAGAGAGGTAGTAAGATTAGAGAGATAGTAGAGTGTTTTGTGTGAAAAAATAAAGAAGTTGAAGAGGTATTTATAGTTTAGAATTAGAGTTAAAGATTAATTATGGGTGGTAGAGGATGTTCTGGGTTGGGGCCATTTTGGTTGTTAAGGGCCGTTGTCCAATGACTAAATTGCAAAAATAGCCGTTGTATTTCTACCAAAAAATTTTAAAAAGAAATTCTCTTAGTTGAGCTGGTTCTGGGTCAAGACGCGATCAGTCTCGACTGGATTTTAGCGGGTCGGTCGGGTCAGTCTAAACCGGACCCGGGACGGACCCGGGACGGAACCGAGTTGACTAGGTCCACTTAACAGCCCTAGGTAACGTAAAGTCGGTGATGAACTGAATACCTAAAATGATAGAAATACTCTTAGGCTAACTTTTAATTTTAGGAGACAGAGAGAATGAGATGTTGCTTCGGTACCGCACCACTGCGAATGATATCTACTACTATAAACAATATGATATTTTTAGTCTCTGGTTATTTGTTATTTCTTTATTTTCATGATTTTATTGTGTCTTGTTTTGAAACTTCTTAGTGCGAAGTATTTTTTATTCTTATGCATAATTATTTCTTGGAGAAATCCAAAATATTCAACTAAATTAGCTCTTGATTTTCAGGACGACTATTTGCTCATAATATGGTAGGTTTGTATTTTAATCCTTAGTTCTACATGTTTGGGCCATTGGCACTAACTACTTGCCGGGAGAAATTCAAAAATAGCCAGATTTACAAGTGGTCATCCAAAAATAGCCACAGATTCAAAAGTAATCGAAATTTAGTCACTTTTCATATAAAGATAAATTTGAACGAAAACACTGTTCAAAATCCCGAAAATACTCCAGCATAATATACTGGAGTTCCAGTATAATACACCGGTCTAGCATAATATGCTGGAAGTTCATACACAGGTGCACTGATCTCCAACAAACTTTCCGTGTTGCAGCAAAATAGTGACTATTTTTCAATGACTTTGCAAACTCTGGCTATTGTTGAATAACCAGTCCGAAAATTGGCTAGCCCGTGCTATTTTTACCTACTTACCTGGGACAACCTTATTTGTGCTTGTGGTGCATAATTGCATATTCATATTTTTCAGTTGAACAAATGGAATAGCTACTCCAGACTTTCACAATATGCTTCTAGTTTAGAATAACAAGATTTTTATTTTGGATTGTAGCATCAATTCACCAAGGCATTAGTCACAACTGAAAATTAAACATTAAATTTAAAACTCAAATTACTTATTGTCACAGGTTGTCCAAAAATTAATTTCATTTATTTTTGTTCTTGTCATGAATTAATCATATTGCTAGGTACCGTAGTAAGTTTATCTGATACATTATGCTAAAGATACGAGTAACTCAAGTTAATACTCCACATAATTGAGCATTTGACAGACTTTTATTTGAGGTCGAGATAATAAATTTAAAAACATACGTGGATCGAAATATGTGAATATTATTGTTAAACTATTGGACTTCTTCCTTGTAGTCTTATTCTCTGAGAAAAGTGGGTATCCTCAAAATGTTAAACTGCTTGAACACACGGACGAACAGTTTTGGAGATGATTTTAAATGGAGAAATATTGTCCGCGAGGTTTTATATGTCGACCCCAACTT
Organism: Nicotiana otophora; assembly: GCA_000715115.1. NCBI lineage: Eukaryota > Viridiplantae > Streptophyta > Magnoliopsida > Solanales > Solanaceae > Nicotiana > Nicotiana otophora. The sequence continues at coordinate 21,991 of AWOL01S0011322.1, read as the reverse complement.
ATTTGATTGGGGCATAGTTGTTGTAATGGATTTCTCTAGGGATAAAGGAACAACAAAGATAAGAGAGTATATATTACGAATGGGAGCCTCGAAAAATAAACACTTTTGAAAATCGGTGGTTTAAGAGCCTCGATCTTTGCCTCCCTCATTACAATAATATTGTTGGCTGCCTCGGTCATGTCAGCGTAGACATACTCCTCTAGTAACTCTATCTTCGCCTTCATAGCATCGATAATGCTCAATGCCTCCATGAGTTTGCACTCCAAGGCAGTGATGGTTTGCCTTAGCTCTATCCTAGCATCCGTACATCCTCCCAAGTTATTTCGGATACTCTCAATGTCTTCAAGAGTGTGCCCCTCAAGAACGCTAAAGGTGCCTTCCACCTTTCCCACGCGTTGGGCAAATATCTCCACGACGTCTATCCCCACATATACTTTAATAACCCACTCTTTACCGTGCGAGACATCCTTAAACAAACTCCACTTCATCTTCGCTCGCCTCAGTAGCAGATAATTCTTGGGATGTAAGCCTTTCACTTGACGCAACCTCGGGCGGCACTGTCATGACATGGAATTCCCACCCTTAGGACTGTGATGAAACTTAACATTTCACTTGCTAGGCAAACCAATGTTAGATATAATTATGAACCATTTTTAACAATCCAACTCAATTTACCACAATAAAGCTGAGTAGTCTGAAATAAGGTAAAAAATAATAAACAACGAAATCCAAATACAATCCTAGAACTAGTGTCACGAATACATGAGCGACTAGAGTACCAGAAATAATAGTCTGAATAAAAATATGTATGTCTGAATCAAAATAAACAGCTAAGATAGTATAGAAGGGGACTTCAGGGTTGCGAACGCCGTGCAGCTATACCTCAAGTCTCTGCTAGTATCTAGATCCAGGCGACCTCACTGAACATTGTCGGGACCAACTCTGGTATCTGCACAAGAAGTACAAAGTGTAGTATGAGTACAACTGACCTCATGTGCTCTGTAAGTGCCGAGCCTAACCTCGACGAAGTTGTGACAAGGCTAAAGCGAGCCACTTACAATAACATGTACGCAATAATAATAATAATAATAATAATAATAATAATAATAATAATAATAATAATAATAATAATAATAATAATAATAATAATAATAATAATAATAATAATAATAATAATAATAATAATAATAATAATAATAATAATAATAATAATAATAATAATAATAATAATAATAATAATAATAATAATAATAATAATAATAATAATAATAATAATAATAATAATAATAATAATAATAATAATAATAATAATAATAATAATAATAATAATAATAATAATAATAATAATAATAATAATAATAATAATAATAATAATAATAATAATAATAATAATAATAATAATAATAATAATAATAATAATAATAATAATAATAATAATAATAATAATAATAATAATAATAATAATAATAATAATAATAATAATAATAATAATAATAATAATAATAATAATAATAATAATAATAATAATAATAATAATAATAATAATAATAATAATAATAATAATAATAATAATAATAATAATAATAATAATAATAATAATAATAATAATAATAATAATAATAATAATAATAATAATAATAATAATAATAATAATAATAATAATAATAATAATAATAATAATAATAATAATAATAATAATAATAATAATAATAATAATAATAATAATAATAATAATAATAATAATAATAATAATAATAATAATAATAATAATAATAATAATAATAATAATAATAATAATAATAATAATAATAATAATAATAATAATAATAATAATAATAATAATAATAATAATAATAATAATAATAATAATAATAATAATAATAATAATAATAATAATAATAATAATAATAATAATAATAATAATAATAATAATAATAATAATAATAATAATAATAATAATAATAATAATAATAATAATAATAATAATAATAATAATAATAATAATAATAATAATAATAATAATAATAATAATAATAATAATAATAATAATAATAATAATAATAATAATAATAATAATAATAATAATAATAATAATAATAATAATAATAATAATAATAATAATAATAATAATAATAATAATAATAATAATAATAATAATAATAATAATAATAATAATAATAATAATAATAATAATAATAATAATAATAATAATAATAATAATAATAATAATAATAATAATAATAATAATAATAATAATAATAATAATAATAATAATAATAATAATAATAATAATAATAATAATAATAATAATAATAATAATAATAATAATAATAATAATAATAATAATAATAATAATAATAATAATAATAATAATAATAATAATAATAATAATAATAATAATAATAATAATAATAATAATAATAATAATAATAATAATAATAATAATAATAATAATAATAATAATAATAATAATAATAATAATAATAATAATAATAATAATAATAATAATAATAATAATAATAATAATAATAATAATAATAATAATAATAATAATAATAATAATAATAATAATAATAATAATAATAATAATAATAATAATAATAATAATAATAATAATAATAATAATAATAATAATAATAATAATAATAATAATAATAATAATAATAATAATAATAATAATAATAATAATAATAATAATAATAATAATAATAATAATAATAATAATAATAATAATAATAATAATAATAATAATAATAATAATAATAATAATAATAATAATAATAATAATAATAATAATAATAATAATAATAATAATAATAATAATAATAATAATAATAATAATAATAATAATAATAATAATAATAATAATAATAATAATAATAATAATAATAATAATAATAATAATAATAATAATAATAATAATAATAATAATAATAATAATAATAATAATAATAATAATAATAATAATAATAATAATAATAATAATAATAATAATAATAATAATAATAATAATAATAATAATAATAATAATAATAATAATAATAATAATAATAATAATAATAATAATAATAATAATAATAATAATAATAATAATAATAATAATAATAATAATAATAACAATAACATTAACAATAACAATAACAATAGCAATAGCAATAGCAATAACAATAACAAATACAATAACAAGAACAACAACAACAACAACAACAACAATAATAATAATAATAATAATAATAATAATAATAATAATAATAATAATAATAATAATAATAATAATAATAAAAATAATAGGAGAAAAATCCCAAAACCATACATTATCTTTGGCTTTAGACTCAAAGTCATACATATTCTTTCACATGGAGCACTAACAATCCATCTACTTTAACAAAGTGGTGCACTTTTAGTCATAACACTAAGAAAAAACCCAAAAACATACATTAGCTTTGACTTTAGACCCAAAGTCATACATATTCTTCCACATGGAGAACTAATAGTCCATTTACTTTAACAAAGTGGTGCACTTTTAGTCATAACACTAAACACATTTTAATTTTTACCAGAAATCTAAGATCTGACAAAATATATGTTCTATTTATTTTCTTGTTTACCGAAAGAAAGAAAGATGACAGATTTATCTAGAGAGTAAATAATAAATATACATAAAATTCACTTACTATTTATGTATTTACTATTTATTTACTATACGTAAAATATACATCTACTAAGAAATGTTAAACACCGTTAATTTTTATTTGCAATGATTGTTATCTAGATAACCTCAAATGTTATCTAGATTTTTGTATTATATACATAAAATTCATTTTTATTTTATGTATATTTATTATACATTGACTCCCCTTAAAATAAAAAAATTTAATAAATATATATTTATTTTATGTCAACGTAATTAAATAATATGTATATAATAACAAATCTAGATAACATTTGAGGTTATCTAGATAAAAATCATTGCAAATAAAAATTAACGGTATTTAACATTTCTTAGTAAAATGTATATTTTGCATATAGTAAATAATAAATAGATAAATAGAAAATAAATTCTATGTATATTTACTATTTGCTATCTAGATAAATCTGTCATCTTTATTTCTTTCGGTAAACAAGAAAATAAATGGAACGGATATTTTGTCAGATCTTAGATTTCTGTTAAAAATTAAAATGTGTTTAGTGTTATGACTAAAATTGCACCACTTTGTTAAAGTAAATGGACTATTAGTGCTCCATGTGGAAGAATATATATGACTTTGCGTCTAAAGCCAAAGATAATGTATGGTTTGGGGCTTTTTCTCAGTGTTATGACTAAAAGTGCACCATTTTATTAAAGTAAATGGACTATTAGTGCTCCATGTGAAAGAATATGTATGACTTTGAGTCTAAAGCCAAAGATAATGTATGGTTTTGGACTTTTTCTCTAATAATAACAGGAAAAGAAAACAGGAAATGATAGTAAAGTAGTTAGTTTATGAAAATGAATTCAAACCTCACTATCAGAAAGACCAGAATAACAACACCGTAATCTCATATAAAAATACTGAAACTAACACAACAACAACAAGTACAACACACATAAAATTCGTTGCGGCGCGCAACCCGATCCCACCGTAATATCGTTTATCAATCTAGTATCACGTTTACAATCCACTGCGGCGCGCAACCCGATCCTACCTTATCATCATTTATCAATATCAAGTATCCTCCCCTATTACACCATAGTATCATTAATCAATATCAAGTATCATGTACACAATCTGTTGTAGCGCGTAACTCGATCCCACCATATCATCATTTATCAATATCAAGTACCATTCCTTATTCCACTATTTTAATTCATCATCTTTGAATTTTCAATGCGGCGTGCAACCCGATCCCTAATCAATTTCAGATAACATAAACAATCTAATAACTCAATTTACAAGGATTTCTACAATCAAAAAGTATGAGTGCAAGGCAATAATGGAACCACATAATAATCAAAGGATACAACAAATTTAACAAAAATAATATGACAAGTAAAGCACGTGAAAATTAAGGCGTGCAGGTAAAACAGTTAAGGAAAGTGGCAAATAACCACGGAGTCATGAAAGGGACAAACAATTCAATACAAGAATAATTAAATGACGAATAAAAAATTATGTCATAGAAAGCAATTAAAGCATGTAACAATTAAGGCATGGAATAAGATAATTCATGAAATAACGAGAAACAAAGAAAACAAATATTTTGACGGCGTATATACACTCGTCACCTCGCATATACGCCATTTTCTCAAATATCCACACAACACATTGTTCAAAAATTCCTAATTCCCTCAAGTCAAGATTAGATCCAATATTTACCTCACTCCGCAATCAAATCAAAGCTCAACGGGGGCCTTTCCTCTAAATTTCGCCTCCAAACCAATCAAATCTAACCAAATATAGTTTAAAAAATTTAAAATAAGTTTTAGAAACTACCTACGAGTGAAAAAGATTCAATCTTTAATGATTTTGAAAAAAGTCAACAAAAGTCAACCCTGAGCCCGCTCGATCAAAACCCAAATTCGGATCAAAACCCAATTATCCATTCACCCTCGAGCACGATTATGTGATTAGTTCAAAATCTGACCTCAATTTGAGGTCTAAATCTCAATTTCTCAAAATCCTCAATTTCTACCTAAATCCCTAATGTTTACCATAAAAAAGCATAGATTAAAAGTTAGAAATCAATGGGTGTTTAAGAAAATGGAAGAAAACAAGTTAAAATATACTAAACTATGAAGTTGGGTTGAAATTTCACTTCAAAATCGCCTCAAGGCTGAACTCAAACTTGAAAATGGTGAAAAGTGAAGAAAATCCCTACTTTTGAAATGTTTAATACCTAGGGGTCAGATGTTCTTTGCATTCGCGAAGCACCTGACGCATTCGCGAAGAGCACTGGCCAAGTGGACATCGCGATCGCAATCAACCCTTCGCGTTCACGAAGGCTTAGCCCCCTTGCCTTCGCGTTCGCGAGTCAACGCCCACATTCGCGTAGAGTTACTGCCCAACCTGCCAACAGATCCCATAACCCATCGCGTTCGTGAGGGAAAAGCCGTATTCGCGAAGGGTAAACCCCCCCCCCCCCTGTTACTTTGCGTTCACGACCAGGTCCTCGCGTTCATGTAGAAGAAATTCCTCCCCAACCACATTTCCCTTTCGCGGTCGCGAGAATGGCTTCGCGATTGCGAAGCACAAAGTTGCATACACCAGAAGATAGCTGAAACTAACAACTTCTAAGTCCAAAATCAATTTGTGGCCTATCTGAAACTCACCCGAGCCCCTCGGGTTCCAAACTAAATATGTACACAAGTGTAATAATATCATACGAACTTGTTCGTGTGATCAAAACACAAAAATAATACCTATAACTACGAATCGGACATCAAAATATATGAATTTTTCAATGAAACTTAAGAACTTTCAAATTTATAATCGAGCTTCTGAATCATGTCAAATCGACTCCGTTTTGAACCAAATTTTGCAAGCAATTCAATAATAGTAAAATAGACCTATACCAAGTTATGAAATTTAAATCTGAACTCGGTAGTTATAAAGCCAACCTATGGTAAACCTTCGGAATTCTTTAAACCTTCAAATTACTAGTTTTCAACAAATCACGTTAAATCAATTTATAGACTTTCGAATTCAATTCCGGGCATACTCCCTAGTTCGAAATCACGATATGGACTCACTGGGGCCATCGAAATACTGATCCGGGTCCGTTTACATAAAATGTTGACTGTAGTCTGCTCAAATCATTTTAAAGCAAAAATTCATATTTTAAAAAATAATTTCCACATAAAGACTGTCCAAAAATGGACACGAACTAGGCACGAAAATTGAGGAATACTAAACGGAGCTAATCGAGATCTCAAAATACGAAAATAAAGGCTAAAACTCAAAATGACCTATCGGGTCATCACAGGCACCTCGTGGTTCTTGTTGGTAGTCTTTTTTTGTTGCGCCCTTTTTTGCCAACAACATACTGGGTGACGTTGGGTTGGATTTTAGTAATGTTAATTTCTCTATATCTCTGCATTCCCTCAGTTGCAACCTTTGCTCTGATACCATATTTTTACGTCCTTAGTCTCGAACTAAGTACACATACGATACTTGACAACTCTCCTACCTTCTTGCACAACTTTTTCATGATCTTACTATGCTAAGTCATCCTAAAATACTTCACTCAAGATCTCTAAGGAAATGCTTAATAATAAAGACAAGAGAAGATAACCAAATAAAGCTTTTTGTATTGTAGAAAACTTGATCGATTTGCTTGATGAATTACAAATGAATGAACCCCTTTATGTTCTAGTCACCTAGGGGCTAGTATATAAATCTATATAAATATATAAAGGGGGGACATAGAAGTATGTCGTGACACATTTCATAGATGAGTATTCCTATTTATCTTTTCCCTGGTTTTTGCTTTTCCCTACTTTTTCCTTCAATTTTGTTCTTTATTGTGATTAAAAAACTCAAGAGTAATGTTCTTCCAATAAAGGTGGAACGGTTGCAACAATTACTAAAAATAACGTTGCAATTTGAAAGGACGTCATAATGAGAAAATTACATAGTGAATATAATGGTGGCAATTAATACACCATTCTTCCTCCTCATAACCTACTTTTCACCCATTTTCCTCTTCATAAAACTTAATACAAAGAACATATATACAACGAACAAAAAAAAATCTTTTGAACTCAGAATTGGATTTGCAAGAGAAATATGATTAGGGAGTTAGAATTCAATCTTCCAAGAAAAGAAAGGAAAGATCACGTTTTGCAGGCAGCATATCCATTGCATCAGTACTTATTTTTTCTTAATAAAGATAGTTATATTAGATTAAACAGAAAGAGTAGCAGAAGTACAAAGGGGAACTGTTCAAGCTGTAACAGCCTCAGAACAGTCCTTATTAAAATCAGATAAAACAAAGGGAGGGAGAGACATAAAACATAGGGGATGCCATGATTGTTGGCCATCAACAGGAGCTAAGGTCATGCCAAACTTTGCCATGGAATCAGCTATAGAATTTGCCTCCCGATAGATATACCTAAGTTCTATATGTTGCAGTTATCGCAGTAATGACCTGCAGTCCAAATTAAAGTGTGAGTAGAGAGCATTATCATCTTGATGCTAGAGTAAAACCTGCGAGTCAGTTTCAATAATTAACGGATGAAAATTAAGAGAGAGCAAGTTGTAAGCCTAATAGTAATGCCATAAGTTCAGCTTCAAGAGCGGAAGAGGAAAGGAGAGGCAAAGTGCAACCACAAACCCAACGACCATGAGTACTACGAAAAATACCAACTAGAGCCGCTTGATTGTTAAGACTATGGAATGCACCATCAGTATTAAACTTAAAAGGAGCAGTGACGGGGATGGGGGTGCCATTTGATATATTGAGTGTGGGAAGGGGGTGGTGGGAGTGGAGCATAGGGGAGAGGTATAGGAATCCAATGAGATGAAAGCAAATATTGTGCATATGGAGATGATAAAAATATTATTGTTGCGAGCTAACCAAATATGCCCAAAGGGTAAAAGTGGCAGGGGAGGAAGCAGGAACTACAATATCATAATAGATGAACGAGTCTTGAGGGTGTGTGCACAATAGCTAGATCCAGTCTATGAGGGGACCGGTAGGAGGTTGTATGCTAAAAGTTGACCAAATATGGGAGACCATTAGACATTGGAAGAAGATATGATGTATATTTTCAGGTGTGTTAGGATATTGGTGACAATTCGAGTTAGGGATAATATTGAGAGAATCGGGATAAGAGGCAGTAGGTAATTTATTAAGAAGAAGTATCTAAAGAAAGGTTTTGATTTTATTTGGGATATGTAGGTGCCATATCCAATGAGAGGTGGAAGAACATGAGCGAAGGTAAAGATGATAAGCAGATTTAGTAAAGAATAGGCTGGTGGAAGTAAGGTTCCAGCAGAATGTATCAGTTCATGGAGAAGAAGGATTAAAATAAGTATTATGAATGAGTCGTGAAATGTGTAGGGAAAAATCAAAAGATAGCAGAGTAAGGTCTCAAGCCGCATGAGAAATAATACGATGCACCGTGAAAGTAAATTCTAGTTGAGTGAGGGGGACCTCGATAAGGCTTCGGAGATTAGTATTATGTATAAGCCAATTATCATGCCAAAGATCTGTATTAGTGCCTTGACCAATATTCCATTTAATAGCAGGTTTTGAAAAAGATATGGCCCTTAACAAGACTTTTCCATATAAAGGAGGATCCCTGCTTAAGGATTAGATCACGGTTGGGAAAGTAATATTTAGCTTGAAGAATTTTAGCCCAGAGATGATTGGGATTGCATCGATATCTCCAAGCTAAGTCAGACAGGTGAGCAATATTTTTTCCTTTAACTTTTTGGAGGCCCAAACCACCTCGTTGGCGAGGTAGAGTAACAGTATGCCAATTAACCAGGTGAAGCTTTTTCTGGGCAGTAGTAGAACCCCAAAGGAATTACGTTGAATCTTATCAATGTTATAAATGAACTTAGGAGGTAATAGATTGTGTTGCATGGCATAGTTGGAAGTGGAGGCCAAAACCGTCTGGATGAGAGTTTTACGGCCAGCCAGAGTAAGGAATTTAGTTTTCCATCCTTGTAAGCGATTATTCATACGGTCAAGTATATACTGATAATTAGAGCTCTTGGGTTGGAGATTGGTAATATGAAGTTCAAGATATTGGCCGACAGTGTTGGAAATGCACATATTAAGTATAGAAGAATTTTGATGTTTGAGTGGGGTGAATGTATTGGGAGAAAAATAAATGCCGGATTTCAAGTTATTAATCTTTTTACCAGCAAGGATGCAAAATTTTTGGAGAACGTTATTGATAGTAGTGGCATCTTTAACATCAGCTTTAGCAAAAATGATAAGATCATCGGCAAAAAGGAGATGTGAAATCAGTGGACCATGGCGGGATTAGTTTTATTGGATCTCGGGTGTTATCATCGATGGAAAGTTGTATGAGGCGAGAGAAAGTTTCCATACAACTAATAAAAATATAAGGTGATAAGGGATCGCCTTGACAAAGGCCCCGTGTTGGGGAGAAAAATGGAGAAGGTTTGCCATTAATAAGTATGGAAATGGGAGAGGATGTAATGCAGTATATAATAAGTTTAATTAAGGAAGGAGGAAAGTTGAGGCTACAGAGAGAGTAATGAATAAAAAACCATTGAAGGCGATCAAAAGCTTTTTCAAGATCAATTTTGAGAAGCATATGGCGTTGTTTACCCATTTTTGATTTAAAAGTATGTACAACTTCTTGAACAATAATAGCATTGTCAAGGGTACGACGACCCGGAATAAAACTACTCTAATAGGGACTGGTGAGGTTGTTTAAATGAGGGCGTATATGGTTAACAATAAATTTGGTAATTACTTTATAAATAGTAAACAAAGACCAATAAGACGATATTGGGTGATTCGTTCTGGATTTTTGACCTTGGGTATTAAGGTAACATAAGTCTTATTAATTTCAGGGGGAAAGACTTATATGAAAAGTTTCATAACAGATGTGTTTAATGGCATTGCGCGTATCATTCCAATACTTTTGAAAAAAGATAGGATGAAAGCCATCCAGACCGGGGTCCTTGAGAGGTTTAAAGGAATGAATAGCAATGTAAATTTCAGTAGAGGAAATAAATCTCGCTAATGTGCAGGAAACATCAGAGGATAAAGCCGCCGGAGCAAGTAGTGGTGATTGATTTAAGCTAGGAAGAAGATTAGTTGTGTAAATATTATGAAAATGGGACGTGATAGTATGAGAGAGTTAGGATCAAAAGTCCAATTACCCACAGAGTCGTGAAGACCAAGAATTATATTTTTACGACGTCTATGAACAGTTGAGAGATGAAAAAAAATTGTATCAACATCTCCATCATGAAGATATTGAATTCGAGATTTAAGCTTCCAGAAATCTTCCTCATTTTTTAAAAGCAAGTTAAATTCTTGAATAAGGCTATTTTCTAAATTATGATAGAAAACATTTTTATGTTGGGATCCAGACGTTGAAGCCCAGTAATACATGCCACTAATATTTTTTCTTTTATGAAAGATATTGCCAAAACAATTATGGTTCCATCTTTGGATAATATCCGTAAAGTGTTTAATCATCGGCAAGTAATCATGTGAGGGTACCCATATAGAGTGTACTAGAGGAGTAAATCCCGGGTGTGTAAGCCACATAGTTTCAAATTTAAATCTAGGGGATGAGCGTGTAGTAGCACCCACAAGATTTAGTAGGAGAGGACAATGATCAGAGTGCGTGCGTGGAAGGTGCAGTATGGAACAATCTTGGAAAAGATGAAGCTAGTCAGAGTTAGCCAAAGAACGATCTAAGCATTCCATAATAAGCATATGCGTAAATTGTCTATTATTAGTCCAAGTAAAGTGAGAACTAGTGAAACATAAGTCATGCATACCGAGAAGAGGAAGACAATCTAAAAAAGTAGTAATACGAGTATTAATTGGGTTACCTCCAAATGTTTCGGAAGCATTAAGAACCTCATTAAAATCCTCACAAATAAGCCAGGGAATAGGGTTGGTATCGTGAAGAGCCTTCAAGTTATGCTAGAGGCACAGTCAATTATTTAAACATGTGCAAGCATATATAACCGAAAAACTCCATGCAGGTGACGAGGGACTTACCTTCACAGTTGTATGGATTTCTTGATCAGTGACTACAAATGGTTCAACCAAACTTCCTCGGCCTTCAAAAGCAAAACAATACCACCAGAGAAGCCATTATCTCTAACATGTAAAAGACTACTAAAGCCAAGCTCATCCATAAGAGACTCATGATCATATAAACGAGTTTTAGTAAGAGCCAACACAGAAGGATTATTCCATTGTAAGACAGCTGTGAGATTACGTTTGAAAGCGTGGTTTCCCGTTCCATTACAGTTCCAAAGTATGAATTTCATGGGCCTAACAGTGGAGATCGTGGAGCTCTCTCCTGGTATGAGGGACATGGCAAGAGTACATGTCTACATGGTGGTAAGGAAATCTCGGCATTATTAAGAGTGGGTATGGGAGAGGCAGATGAAAGTGAGTGATGAGGAGGAATTATAGAAGAGTGGTCATTATATAGAGGAGTTGAGTTTGTAGAGGGCTGTGTGGAAACATTTTTAAAGAATTCTTTAATTGCATGAACCTTAGAAATTGTATCAGTGCTTGGAAATGGGTGAGCAGTAATATTTTTCGATAGTTGTAAAGTAGGTAGCATAGGTTGTACAGTTGTCTCATGTAAAGAATAAGTGGTAAATGATGTAGTTGAATCGAGCTCTTGTGCAAAAGCATCGGTAGATGGAGGAGAGGGAGTATCCACATGGGAGATGAGTAGTGAAAAATAGCTAGTGGGGCCAGAAACATGTGTCTCAGGTGAAATGAAATTATTGTGTTGGTTGCTCTCTTGTTTGTTCTTGAGTTTGTCTTGTACTGGAGAGATTGGTACAGAGTGACTTGGAGGGAGGGTTGTGAAGATCATTGGTGATGACATGGTTATAGTTATGAGGGAAATTTGGTCATGGGCATCAAGAACAAATAATTGAGTACTTGTAGGGATAGCAGGAGGAATTATTGGGTCTGAATTGGAGTGAATTACTGACGTGGAATTTGGAGAAAGTAAGGTCAAGTTGTGAAATATTGAAATGTAGTGGCATAAGATTGGAGTCCAGATCAGCAGGGCTACTGTTAATAGGATGAGACACATAGAGGTAACATGGTGAGGTTGGAACTGATGAAGTTGGAATGGGAGAAGTAGGATACGTGGAGGTACGAGAAGTAGGTAAAGGTAGGGTATGAGAGGTGGAGATGGATGCTGTAGTGGAATATTAGTGTGAAGGAAATTTTTTCCGACGTGAATAAGTGACAGTATGCCAAGTGGACATGCCTGAGGAGGAGGAATCAGGGCATTGAGATGTAGAGTTAGGAAAGATTTTGGTGATGGGGGTGAGGGTACTGCAGGCAGACTGGAAATGGACAAGGCATCCACAAAGGGAACACATAGGGGTGGTATCTTCATAATGAATAATTTACAAATGATGACCAATGAGTATTTCCTTTGGCAGTGGCTTCCCAAGAGAAGCAAAGATACATAAGCGCGCATAACGGCCACGACTAGTAAGAACAATGTAGTTATCAATTTTCAAGAGAGTGCCAAGCACATTGCCTACTCGTTTAAGAATTTCCACATCATAGTATTCAGTTGGCAGTTCCAGCAGACGGATCCAAATTGCAAAGTAGTTGTTGGTATCATTAGTAATTGAGAATTTCAGCGTCCAGTTGCGCACAGTAATATATTGGGATCCAATGAACCATGGGTCATTATGTATAATATTATTGTAATTGTGAAGTTGAGTGAATCAGATGAGATATAGCCATGGCCAAGATTAATGAGGTTAAAAGGTTCAGAGGGTTGCCAGAGAGTTTGAAGTTTATTTTTAAGAAAGTGATATTGTAGTGAGGTGTTTAAAATAAAGAGTGTTATTTCTTTTGAAATTGTAGTAATCTCTTGACACTACTAAGTTGTAATATTATAGTAGTAATATTGCTCCGTTCGGGTATTGTATTTTACCTCGTTAAAAGAGTTGGTATTGTTGTTACTCTCTTGTAGTATTATTATTTGCCGTGTATATTATTCCTGGGTGGGATTATTATTTTTTCCAACAACGTGGTATCACAGCCATGGCGAATAATAGTCTGTTGTCTTTTCAGTACTTCCGTCTTATAAAAGATAATTATGAGAAATAGTGTCTACACATAAAACCATTATTGGCTCCCACAATGTGTGAGAAATCGTAGACAAAGGGTATGCAAAACCCGATAATGAGGAAGAACAAGGAAGAAGAATCAACAAGCCCTCACGCTCATCTACCAATATTTGGATGATGCCATATTTGAGAAGGTGGCAGATGCTAGCACCTCAAAGGAAGCTTGGGAGATTTTACAAAATTCTCTCCAAGGAGTTAACAAGGTGGGGAAGGTAAAACTTCAAACTTTAAGGGTTGATTTTGTAGTTTTTAAAAATAAAGAATCCGAATGCATTTCGGATTATTGTTCAAAAGTAAAGGTTGTTGTGAATCAATTAAGAAGATACGGGGAGGACATATAAGATGTCCGTGTGGTAGAAAAGATCCTTCGTACTTTAACACCTAAATTTAATTTTGTGGTGTATGCTATTGAGGAGTCTAAAGATTTAGACTTCATGATGGTGGATCAATTGGAGGGTTCTTTACAGGCCCATGAAGAAAAGATCAATAGGAGAAAAGAAGTGTCATTTGAGCAACTTCTAAAACCTCAGGCATCCTTCAACGATTATGGAGGTGAAAAGAGCTATCAAGTGAATGGAGGGGGACGAGGCCGTGGCGGTCATGGAATAGGAAGCAGCAATGGTAAAAACTTCAACAATGAAGTTAAAATCCACCAAACATTCAGAGATCGTGGTCGTGGACATAGAGGAGGAAGAGGACGTGGCTACTACCAAGAAAATAATGGACAAAGGTATGATAAATCAAAAATTGAGTGTTATAATTATCATAAATTTGTCCATTCCTCTTGGGAATGTCGTAGCAATGTTGATGAAAAATCTAACCTTGTTAATAACAAGAAAGAAGAAGACGAGTCAACGTTGTTGCTGGCACTCAAGGAAGAAGACAAGGATGATTGTAGCTCGTGGTATTTGGACAATGGAGCAAGCAATCATATGTGTGGATGCAAAGAGAAGTTTGTGGGGATAAATAAAACGGTGAGAGGTGATATGTCATTTGGAGATACCTCAAAGATTCAAATCGAAGGGATAGGTACGATTCTGATCTCCTGTAAAAATGGTAGTCATAAGCTAATTCAAGATGTTTATTATGTGCCAAATTTAGAAAGTAATATTTTGAGTTTGGGCTAACTTCTTGAAAAGGAATATGACATCTACATAAAAAATATGCATCTTTGGCTTAGAGATTCAGGTGAAATTCTAATTGCAAAAGTGCACATGGCAAAGAATAGATTATTTTCTCTAAATCTTAAAACAATTGATTCAAAGTATTTAAAGGCTAATGTGCAAGATAAATCATGGTGTTGGCACATGCGATTTGGGCACTTGAATTTTGAAGCACTCAAATCAATGGGAGAAAAGAACATGGTGGATGGGATACCATCAATTAACCATCCCAATCAATTATGTGAAGCTTGTCTTCTTGGAAAACATGCAAGGAGGAGTTTTCCAAAGGAGGCCATGTCAAGATCAACCAAACCTCTCCAGCTTGTTCATACTGATGTGTGTGGACCAATCAATCCACATTCCTTTGGTCAAAGTAAATACTTTCTGCTTTTCATTGATGGCTTTAGTTGAAAGACATGGGTTTATTTCTTGAACCAAAAATCTGAGGCTTTTGCTGCTTTTAAAAATTTTAAAGTACTTGTGAAGAAAGAAAGTGGCTGTGAAATAAAATCTTTAATGTCTGATAGAGGAGATGAATTCACTTCAAAAGAATTTAATGACTTCTGTCAGTTTCATGAACCAAATATACCAACAAGTCCTAAAACATCATACGAACTTAGTCGAAGCCTCGAATCACATCAAACAACGATAAAACCATGAATCGCACCTCAATTCAAGCCTAATGAACTTTGAACTTTCAAATTCAATATCTTATGCCAAAATACATCAAATTAATCCGGAATGACTTTAAATTTTGCACACAAGTCATAAATAACATAACGAAGCTATTTCAATTTCCAGAATTGGATTCCGACCTCGATATAAAAAAGTCAACTCCCCC
>AWOL01S0011314.1:0-60985 GCA_000715115.1 Nicotiana otophora | reverse complement strand
ATGTGAACCGGTATTGAGGTATATATGTTCGATAACCGAGAAGCACCTCCAACAGCTAAAGAAGGATTTTAATTGGGATAAAAAAGAAATAACGATTCCTTCTTCTGGCGAAGATATCACTTCGCACATGAGAGGGTTTTTGAATGAGTATTCTTACGCTTTCACGTTGGGTCCCCTCGATACCGTTATCATTAATTTCTGTCGTCAATACCAAATTACCCTAGGCCAGGTCCACCCATCTTTTTGGCAGATCGTTATCCTGATCCGATATTTCGTGAGCAAAATCGAATGGATGTCGTTCACCCTCGACCATCTTATCCGATTATACCGTCCTCGACTTTTTTGAGGAAGGTTAATAAAACTTCAGCGTCGGGCTTCCAAGGCTCTGTTCTCGAGTATCGACGAGGACAGGGACCGGGGTTGGATGAGCAGGTTCATTCGAGTAAGGACTTCGGACCTGATTCCGACTTAAAAGATGCCATTTTTCGAGGAGTGGAATATGAAACGTAGGTGTGATCCTGATGTTACTTATACTTTGTTTTTTTATTTCTTCTCTCATCAACACTCCTCTTTTTATGATGTAGCGGTTCCCTGGATGCCCGGAGCAGTTTCCGATCTCAAGAACTAGGTACGAGCTCTTGTTTCGACCTCCACATACGTCGAGCACTCATGGAGTGATTTGTCAAAGGGTCAGTGGAAGGCCAAAAATCATGGTAAGCCCATTTTTCGTATTCTTCGGACGAGGTGGTTATCAAATATCTTGTTAAAATTTCCCATATGCAGGTTTGGGTAAGGATGCGATTTTGAGGCCTTTGTCCAACGAGGAAGAAATTCTGGCCCCTGTCCAAATACCGACGAAAGGAAACAAAAGGAAAAGAACCCCTGTTCCCGAAGACCCAAAACCGAAGAAAAGGATGGCTCGCAAGCCGAACAAGGATGCCATTACTTTGAGCTCGGAATCAGTTCTGCGCCTAAGGGATGAAGATGAAGAAGAAGAAGAAAACAATGGGTCAGAGCTGGCGGCCCGAACGAAGAAAACCACCGATGCCCCATCGACAGCTGGACCGATGATGCTCCACGAGGCTCCGTCTCGACCTGAGGGTATACCAGAGAAAGATTTGGGTAGAGTCCCCGAATTATCAGAGATCGAAGACGCAGCTCATCAGAGCCAACGAGCAGGGGATATGACCGAAGGGACCCTCGAATCCCTTCGAACCGAAGAGAATGCTCCAGGTGAATCATTTGGGGCAGAAGCAATCGAAGATTCGCCTATCTTTCCCGCTTTTTCTGCTGGGGTAATTCGGGAAGCCCAAGCTCTGGGGGCCCTCGATCTAGATAGGCCTCACGATGGAGAGGATCCCTTTCGTGGCATGTTTACTGGTATCGAGGACATTGCCGGTACTGGTGATGAATCAAACCTTTTTCACAGGGTGTGGCAGGCTTTGAATTATGTAAGCTTTTAAAACTGTTTTGTTGGTACTACCTTTATATTTTACTTTTCGTTAACTTCGTTTCTTGTTTCTTTGTAGGTAGTGGCAGTTCATCGAGAAGCATGTTCTCGGTCCCAAAACGAGTTGCGTCGATACGAAGTTGACCTTCAACGGGTTACTGATGAGAGGAATTCCCTAAGACTTCTCTTAGGGAAGAGGGACGAGGAAATAAAAGACCTCCGAGCTGAGTTGGCCAAGGCTTACCGAGACCAGACCGATTTTTCTGAGCAGGTGATGATACATTTGAAAGCCTATGAGCTTGATACTGGAATGATGGCTAACTTTTCGATCTCACAGCTGCAGCAAAAAATTGAGATGATCGGGAAGCTTCGTGAGGAGGTTGACATAATAAAAGCAGAGTCTTTGCAATGGAAAGAAGGTATGGATCGTTTTGCTGCAGAAAAAGAAACTGCTCGAGCCCAGTTATCATCGGCCGAAGCCCAACTTCAGAAAATAAAGGAAAAAGTCGTGGTTCAGGCAAGAAGGATAGAGGAGCTTGAGGCTCGGTTGGCCTCTGTACTTGCCAAGGCCGAAACTGATGTCGAAAAGGCAAAGGCCGTTGCGGATGCACTCGTGTCCGTCTATCGGGCCGATGCTGAAGCTGCCCAGGTCCAAGCAAGAGAGGCAGCCGAATCTGCCGATATTCGAGCACATCGGGTTGCCCAACTAGCAAAGTGCCGATCCCTAAGGGAAACCCTCGAGGAGATCCATGTTGGTGGTTTCGACCTCGCTGAAGAAATAAAAAGGGCAAAAGAGCTCGAAGCCGATGCTGAAGCTTTGGTTTTCGATGGCGATGATGATGACAATGATGATGATGATGATGGGGGCAAGAACGGATTCGAGAATGGGGGGGAGTCTGATAAAGAAGAGACCGCTCCCGATGATCAAGAAATTTAGTCCTTAGTTTTTTCGTTGTAATCGACCATGTAGATAATTTTGTATATTGATAATTTTGCCGACTTGCTTCTGTATCGTGAAGACTTTTATTCACGCCTTTATGAATATTTTCACAAGGATATAAATAACTTTAATCAAATTTGGACTTCGTAGCCTCTATGATGTGGCCTTTAGGCTTATTAGCTGAGTCAACGATTTGAACTAGAAGAAATATAGCCCGTAGGCGTGATGGTTGAACGAGTGCTTGCTCGAACTCGAAATGAAAGTAGCTCGTAGACTTAGTAGTAGAAAATGATTCGAACTCGAAGTAATGTAGCCCGTAGGCTTAATTGGTCGAGTTCGAACTCGAAATAAAAGTATCCCGTAGGCTTAGTCGTCGAGTGAATGATCCGAACTCGAAGAAATATAGCCCGTAGGCGTAATGGTTGAGTGAGTGCTTGCTCGAACTCGAAATAAAAGTAGCCCGTAGGCTTAGTCGTCGAGTGAATGATCCGAACTCGAAGAAATATAGCCCGTAGGCGTAATGGTTGAGTGAGTGCTTGCTCGAACTCGAAATAAAAGTAGCCCGTAGGCTTAGTCGTCGAGTGAATGATCCGAACTCGAAGAAATATAGCCCGTAGGCGTAATGGTTGAGTGAGTGCTTGCTCGAACTCGAAATAAAAGTAGCCCGTAGGCTTAGTCGTCGAGTGAATGATCCGAACTCGAAGAAATATAGCCCGTAGGCGTAATGGTTGAGTGAGTGCTTGCTCGAACTCGAAATAAAAGTAGCCCGTAGGCTTAGTCGTCGAGTGGATGATCCGAACTCAAAGAAATATAACCCGTAGGCGTAATGGTTGAGTGAGTGCTTGCTCGAACTCGAAATGAAAGTAGTCCGTAGGCTTATTAGTCAAGTGAAATGATTCAAACTCGAAGTAATGTAGCCCGTAAGATTAATAGTCGAGTGAAATAATTCGAACTCGAAATAAAAGTAGCATGTAGGCTTAGTCGTTGAGTGGATGATACAAACTCGAAGAAATATAGCCCATAGGCGTAATGGTTGAGTGAGTGTTGGCTCGAACTGGAAATAAAAGTAGCCCGTAGGCTTAGTCGTCGAGTGGATGATCCGAACTCAAAGAAATATAGCCTGTAGGCGTAATGGTTGAGTGAGTGCTTGCTCAAACTTGAAATGAAAGTAGCCCGTAGACTTATTAGTCGAGTGAAATGATTCGAACTCGAAGTAATCTAGCTCGTAAGCTTAGTAGTCGAGTGAAATGATTCGAACTCGAAATAATGTACCCCTTGGCTTAATAGTTGAGTGAAATGATTCAAACTCAAAATAATGTAGCCCGTAGGCTTAATAGTCGAGTGAAATGATTCGAACTCGAGACAATGTAGCCCGTAGGCTTAATAGTCGAGTGAAAGGATTCGAACTCGAAATAATGTAGCCCGTAGGCTTAATAGTCGAGTGAAATAATTCAAACTCGAAATAATGTAGCCCGTAGGCTTAATAGTCGAGTGAAATGATTCGAACTCGAAATAATGTAGCTTGTAGGCTTAATAGTCGAGTGAAATGATTCGAACTCGAAATAATGTATCCCGTAGGCTTAATAGTCGAGTGAAATGATTCAAACTCGAAATAATGTAGCCCGTAGGCTTAATAGTTGAATTTAACTTAATTCTATTGCATAATAAATCTCCAAATAGAGGAATTTTCCTTGGATATAAGATGTCGGTAAAGAAAAGAACTTTCTTCGCAAGTCATTACACATGTGTTCATGTTTCGCGCCTGGGTTCGGGCCAATCTACATGAGCATGGTTCGTTTCGACTATTTGGCTCTTACAATTTTTCCTATTGGAACCTTGCTTTTGTGAAATAACTCTCTTGCATCTGAACTCGATGTATTTGAGGGTCCTAATGCCCCCTCAGTATTCGAGGTCGATTGTAAAGAGGCCTCAGACATTGTTGTAAGTGCAGCACGATCAATGGTTGCCCCATTAAAAACCTTGCCGAAAAACCCATTTGGGATAAAACCGGTCTAAGGGAAAAAGAGTGCAACGCGTGCTTTCAAGCGAAAGATCTATCTTAGCTCTTGTTCAGACTTCTGCATGGGTCAGTTTTGAAATGTAAATGAATATGGAAAGGTCGTACCTTAGCAGTAGTACCGTTTTAGATGTGATACATTCCAGCTGCTTGATAGTTGTTTGCCGTTTATAATGTCGAGCATGTACGATCCCTTTCCGACGTTCTCTAGCACCTGATATGGTCCTTCCCAATTTGGTCCTAGTTTTCCTTCGTTCGGATTTTGGGTATTGATGGTGACTTTTCTTAACACTAAGTCCCCAGGCTTGAAATGGCGGAGCTTAGTTCTTCGATTATAATATCTTTCGATTCACTGCTTTTGGTCGGCCAATTGGACGAGAGCAGCTTCTCGTCTTTCGTCCGATAATTCGAGGCTGGTATTCATAGACTCGTTATTTGATTCTTCCATCATGAATCAAAATCTGGTGCTAGGTTCACCAACTTTGACTGGTATCAATGCTTCGGACCCATATACTAAGGAGAATGGGGTCGCCCCCGTACTGGATTTTGACGTCGTCCGATATGCCCAAATGACTTCGGGCAGGATTTCTCTCCATTTTCCTTTAGCGTCATTCAACCTCTTCTTTAGGTTTTGAATGATAGTTTTGTTCGTTGATTCGGCCTATCCGTTCCCACTGGGTGGTATGGGGTTGATAGTATCCTTCTTATTTTGTGATCTTTGAAGAATTTTGTTACTTTGCTGCCAACGAATTGTTTCCCATTGTCACATACTATTTCGGCAGGTATCCTGAATCGGCATACGATATGATCCCAAATAAAGTCTATAACTTCTTTCTCTCTTATTTTCTCGAACGCCTGCGCTTCAACCCATTTAGAAAAATAGTCAGTCATAAATAAAATGAATTTGGCTTTACCTGGGGTCGATGGTAGAGGGCTGACGATATCCATTCCCATTTCATGAACGACCATGGGGATAGGACTGAGTGAAGTTGCTCTCCGGGTTGATGGATCATTGGAGCAAACCTTTGATATTTGTCACATTTACGAACAAATTCCTTCGCATCTTTGCCCATATCGATCTAATAATACCCTGCTCTGATTATTTTTCGAACTAATGCATTGGCACCGGAGTGATTCCCACAATTGCACTTCCCGTAGGATATAACTGGTATCTCCCGGACCCAAGCACACTGCCAACGGTCCATCGAATGTCCTTCAATATAGTGTTCCGTCCGAAGCCAACGTGAATCAAGCAGCTTTAGTCCATTGTCCCCTAGAATCTTTTGGGTTCGGTGGGAGCTTTCCTCTCTTTAAGTATTCAATACACTTATTTCTCCAATCCCAGGTTAAACTTGTAGAATTTATCTCGGCGTGACCTTCTTCGATTACCGATCTCGAAATTTGAACGACAGTCCCTTAGCTTAAGTCATCTATCTCGACCGACGATCCTAAATTCGCAATTGCATCAGCTTCATTGTTTTGTTCTCGTGGAATATGCCGCAGAATCCATTGTTTGAAAAGGTGCAAAGTGACAAGCAGTTTGTCTAAATACCTTTGCATTCTACCTTCTCGAACTTCGAAGGTTTTGTTTACTTGACTCACCACTAGGAAAGAGTCACAATTGGCTTCAATGACTTCTGCTCCCAAGTTTTTAGCTAGCTCGAGACCTGCAATCATGGCTTCATACTCGGCCTCATTGTTAGTCAACCTGGTAGTTTTAATAGATTGCCTAATAGTGTTACTCGTGGGTGATTTCAAAACTTTGCCTAGCTCGTACCCCTTCACGTTCAAAGCTCCGTCCGTAAAAAGGGTCCATGCCCCCGATGATGTACCCGATTTCAATAGGAGTTCTTTTTCGACTTCGGGTACGAGGGTTCGCATGAAATCGACCACGAAGTCTGCTAAACTTTGAGACTTGATGGCCGTACGGGGTTGATATTCGATATCGTACCCACTGAGTTCGATGGCCCATTTGGCTAATCGGCCTGATAGCTCGGGTTTGTGCAAGATATTACGAAGCGGGTAAGTGGTTAATATGCATATGGGATGACATTGAAAGTGCGGTCTTAACTTTCTAGAGGCGCTTATCAGTGCAAGTGCCAATTTTTCTAGGTGTGGATATCTAGTTTCCGCTTTTCCTAAGGTTCGACTCATATAATAAACGGGAAATTGCGTACCTTGCTCTTCTCGAACTAGGACATCGCTTACGGCAATTTTCAATACTGCCAAGTACAAGCAAAGTTTTTCGTCTATTTTTGGAGTGTGAAGTAGTGGTGGGCTTGATAGATATCGTTTTAGTTCCTCTAATGCTTGTTGGCACTCTGGGGTCCAAGCAAAATTGTTCTTCTTTTTGAGTAGAGAGAAAAATTTGTGACTTCGATCAGATGATCTCGAAATGAACCGGCCTAAGGCTGCAATCCGACCCGTTAGCCTTTGTACGACTTACACGCTGTCCACAACGACGATGTCTTCGAGGAACTTGCCCGAACCGACCCCAAAAGCACATTTTTTGGGGTTGAGCTTCATGTTGTATTTTCTCAAAATTTCGAACATTTCCTGTAAATGGGTCAAATGGTCCTCTGCGCACAGGTATTTAACTAGCATGTCATCAATATAAACTTCCATTGATTTTCCTATTTGTTCTTCGAACATTTTATTTACTAGGCGTTGGTAAGTAGCCCCTGCATGTTTTAGCCCGAAGGGAATCATATTATAATAATACGTTCCATATTTGGTGACAAATGTAAGTCTTTTCCTGGTCCTCCGGGTTCATCTGGATTTGATTATACCCGGAATAGGCATCGAGAAAAGTAAGGATCTCGTGGTCGGCCGTGGCATCGATCATGCGATCGATATTGGGCAACGGAAAGGAATCTTTGGGGCATGCTTTGTTCAAATCCTTATAGTCCACACACATTCTAAGTTTGTTCCCATTTTTAGGCACTACAACTACGTTGGCTAACCATTCGTGATATTTCACATGCCGAATGGACCCTATCTTGAGAAGCTTGGTTACCTCGTCCTTTATGAATGCGTGCTTTCCCTCGGACTGGGTCTTCTATTTTGCTTCACCGGTTTGAACCTAGGGTCCAAGCTTAGCCGATGCGTCGTTATGTCCGGTGGGATCCCTGTTATATCTAAATGGGACCAGGGAAAACAATCGATGTTATCGATAATAAATTGAACAAGTTTCTTCCTGAGTTCGGGGTTGAACCCCGTTCCCAAGTATAACTTTTGCTCGGGCTAGTGCTCGATTAGTGTGACTTGCTCTAGTTCCTCGATTATTGATTTGGTGGCATCGGAGTCATTGGGAATCATGAAAGACCAAGGGACCCTTTGATCATCATCTTCTTCGATCTTCTGGTTATATGGCTGGGTCGAAACCGATGTCTGTGATTGCTATTTGGTGTCCCGTTCTCCTTCTGAGCCTGATCCCTTTATCGGCAAAAGTGAGGACATTGATTTTACTTCCTCGACGGCGAACATTTCCTTTGCGGCCGGTTGTTCTACGTACACCATTTTGACACCTCTCGATGTTGGGAATTTGAGGGCATGGTGTAGGGCCGAAGGTACAACTCTTATGTTGTGGATCTATGGCCTTCCAAAAAAAGGCGTTGTATCTCATATCGCCTTCGATCACATGAAACTTTGTTGCCTGGATGGTTCCGGCCATGTTTATTGGTAGGCTTATCTCGCCTTTGGTGGTTTCACATGCCATATTGAATCCGTTTAGAACCAGAGTTGCGGGTACGATCTGGTCCTACAGGCCGAGCTGGTCTACGACCTTCAATCTGATGATGTTGGTCGTGCTACCTGGATCGATTAACACACACTTAATTTTAGTTTTATTCATGTGTACGGATATTACCAGTGCATCGTTATGAGGTTGGATGACTCCTTCTGCAACTTCATCATCGAAGGACAAAGTCCCTATGGGTGCGTAATCCTGAGTCTGAGATCTCTTTTCCCTTACAATCGATGTTTTAGTGGGTTTAAGCACTGGTCCCTGAGGGGTATCGACGCCGCCGATGATCATGTGAATGACGTGCTGCGGTTCTTCTTGCTCATTTTGCTTGCCGAAATCCCTATTTTTAAAATGGCTCTTCGTCCTATCACTCAGAAATTCCCGAAGGTGCCCTTTGTTAAATAAGCGGGCTACATCCTCTCTTAGTTGCCTGCAATCTTCCATTCTGTGGCCATGGGTGCCATGATATTCGCACATTTGATTGGGATTCCTTTAGGCAGGATCAGTCTGCATGGGTCGAGGCCATTTAATGGCTTTGATGCGTCCGATAGCCGACACGATGGCGGATGCACCAACGCTAAAGTTATATTCTGATAATCAAGGTGCTTCTATAGGATCGTCATATTTATCAAAGCCGCTCTTTCTCATAAGTCCCCGAGAATTGTTTCCTCGATCAATCCTTCGATTGTTCCGAACTATATTGCGTGCTGAACCATTGTTCACCCGATTTGCGACGTACAATTGATATTGGTCTCTATTCGACCTTTGTTATCTATCGATCTCCCTTTGGTTTTTAATAGCTGTCCTGTTCTGATGCGCGGGTCTATACAGAGCTCCCAACTGATCATCCTCGACCTTGATTTTCGATTGGTATCGGTTGTGTATATCTGCCTAAGTTATTGCTCGATACTCGATCAAATTTTATTTCAGCCGACGTGATATTGTCGAACTTAGCTCGTTCAACCCTTAGGTGAAAACTTGTATGGAACAATCATCTGTGACCGGTGGCAATTCCATGCGTTCCATTTGAAATCGAGATACGAATTCCCTCAGCATTTTATTACCCCTTTGCTTTACTTTGAAGAGGTCTGATTTCCTTGTTGCAACCTTTATGGCACCAGCATGTGCCTTTACGAACGAATCTGCTAACATGGCAAAAGAATCGATGGAATTTGGTGGTAAATTGCTATACCAGATCATTGCTCCCTTCGAGAGGGTCTCCCCGAACTTTTTCAATAACACGGATTCGATCTCATCGTCCTCCAAATCGTTACATTTGATGGCACATGTGTAAGAGGTGACATGTTCATTAGGATCGGTCGTAACGTTATATTTGGGAATTTCGGGCATACGAAAATTTTTGGGGATTAGTTTTGGGACCGCACTCGAGGAAAAAGGCTTTTGTATGATTTTTTTTTGAATCAAGCCCTTTTATCATTGGTGGATCCCCCGGGATTTGATCGACCCTGGCATTGTATGTTTCCACTCTCTTATCGTTGGCTTCGACTCGTTTTGTGAGTTCCTCGAGCAATTTAGTAATTTCGGGAGTGGTCCCCGATTCTTGCTCGTTTGATTTCACTATGGCGTGCTCCGTTCTGGGGGTGATTTCTCGAAGTGGATTGGAATCCGACCTACTTTGTATGCCAGTTTGGCTCTGTAACTGAGCTATCGCTACTTGTTGGGCTTGTAGCATCTCGAAGATCATACGTAAGCTGGCCCCGATTTCCCCCGCGCTATGGCTGTCTCGGGCTATGGATCGAGTACCGCCTTGAATGCTTCTTTCCGGTTCGGAACGCTGATTCGCCTCCAGGGGTATTTTTGAATTGACATCCAATGGTACTTCGGCTCGAATTTTGGGTACTTCGATTCGAGCCTCAGTGCCATCGTTAAGTGGCCTTTCGGCCCCGAGTGCCAAGTTGTTGGTTTCATCTTGAAGGCCGGCTTCGTGGTCGATAGGTAAAGCCATTGCTAATTTGAAGTTGCAAGCTTGTGTGTACTGTAGATTTTTATCAAACGATCACCGTTATCCTTATCCCCACAGTGGGCGCCAAACTGTTTACCCGAAAAATCGGATAACGTTAAATTTACGTATGGTTCTAAGAATACGTAAATTCTTTTGATACAAATATAACAATACAAGTATTTTGACTATGAGAAAGGGAATGATGAACAGAAAGAATGAATAAGATGAAGTAAAACAAGCAAAAGGAGATATATTTGTGTATAAGAAAAGATCCTTTGTTCCAATCTATTTAACGTGTCCATAACTTACAATGATCCCCTCTTTTATAATAGAGGGTCATTACATTATTTATAATAAAATAATAAAATAAAGCATATAGTGGAGTACCCATGATGATTTGTCTCTTCCTCGATTCCCGCCAAGATTCTTTCTCTTGGTGTGGTTGTAACGGCTCTTGTCCGTGAGCTCGATACTGGCTCGAACTCGATACTGGCTCGAACTCGTCACTGGGTCGGACCTTCGGTCTTGGCTTGAGTTCGACCTTCGGAATGGGCGTGGCGCATTTTCGATCTCGAAGCAATACCTTGCAGATCGATCTGGTCACGGGCTCGATAAGATTATCGAGCCGACTGCTCGAGCAGCCTTCGGACTCGAGGCTCGTTTGTACCGTCTTCGGAACTTACTCCCAAAATCCTACTCCGGTTTCTTGCCACTCGATCTCGATCGAACGTAGGAAAACTGAAATCTATTTTGACCGTATACACTAATATAGCTCACGACATTCTACATTGACACGAGAGAAACTACCAATGGCGGATATACAATGAACCATATGGGTACTTAAACATTCATTATTTTTTAGTCAAAACATTATAATTTCTATGTCGGGAACTAGTAATTATACACAAAAATATTCGTTGGGCACCCATTCTTAAAAGTAGAAAGTCTAGTTAAAGACTGAAAATTACATAGTTTTTAAGTACAACTCATATATAAGCAACTAAACCATGATATGGTAACTATCGACTTTACTTAAGTCAGATGCCTTGCAAATAAATAAAAGATTTATTTTTGAACTATAATCAGTTTATTATATTTAAAATATTTGTGCATGTATCAACAAGAGGTATAAAATAGTTGATGTGCGCGCTAAGGTTATGAAAAAGAATATAATATAATTTTGATTGAGTAGGCAAAGTGATACGCACAAATGGATAAAATAAATACAGACAATTGCGTACACGTACTATCCAATATCCACGAAGCTAGCTAGATATCCTTGCCCCACTCAAAGGTATAATTCACCCATTGGTATAATTCACCAATTGTTGTCGTCTTAAAGACAAGAGTGGATTGCTCTAGTGGTAAACACCCTCCACTTCCAACCAAGAGGTTGTGAGTTCGATTCACCCCAAAAGTAAGGTGAGGAGTTCTTGGAGGGAGGGAGCTGAGTTTCTATCAGAAATAACCTCTCTACCCTAGGGTAGGTGTAAAGTTGTTGTTGTCGTCATTGTCATCTTGCATCTGGCTTTCTAGTCTAACACAAGTTTTTTATTAGGCTTTCGGTTTTCTTTCTCTTTCTCCGCCTTCCTTTTTCTATTTTTTGGGGTTTGGGGTAGCTGGTCAGTCCGATGCACAAAATATCTCGCGTTTAATACATACACTAATAACTATTTGCACAAGTCAAATTCGTTACCTATAAGTAATATAAAAATAATTTTACCGTTGCTTCAAGGCTCCCTTCGAGGGTGGGGAGAGAGGGGCAGAAGAGTGTACATATAATGGTTTTTGAATTTACAATAATTGTTTTCACTATTATTGGGTTTTGTTGCAGCAGATAATCTACGTACCTTATTTTTTGGGTTATTAATAGCATTTTTTATGGACGACTACTTACAATTATTTTTCCTGTCGTGTATAAACTCTGTTTTAGGGAGGTAGATCTAATTGATTAATTGACTTAACTAGTTATTCCTACGGTACAAGCGAGAAAAGAGAGGAAATGAAATATTTAATTTGAGATTATAAGTAAATTCTTCATCGAGAGGTAGTGGAAAAAATAATTATATCCTTGATCAATATATCACTACCATTTAAAAAGATCCTTTTCTTTTTAAATCAATAAGAGGTTTGATGCACCTTATTTAGCTCAGTAAGTAATGATAGATTAATTTGACCACTGTTTTAGTAAATGCAATTAGCCTATATTTTCTTAGTGGATTTTTTTTAGATTGAGACCTACATTATGTCGTTTAAACAATTATAGCAATTCTACTTTGTTTGACCAAAATATGTGACTTCCGGTTAAACTATTAAATTTATGTAATAATGGATTAAATCTAGTTAAGGATAACAACCCTAGATGCTAATTTCGAAAAGGTGCAGTAGATGGGGATAGATCCCGTAAATGATTGATGTCAATAAATACAAAATACTCTTAAAGCATGAACATTAATGGAGATATAACTAATAATAAATGACAGTAAATGACATTTAAGTAAATAAGGAGAATGATTCACCCAATAATGGATGGATTGGACGAATATTTCTCCTGACAATGATGAGTGACAGAACGGTCCAAGATTTGTATGAACAATCCTCGGATCTGGTGGAAAGATAGGGAATAATATGAACAAAAATCTTTATCAAAAGATAATCTTTGTATTTTTGTAAGAGAGAGAGAAAATCTTATTCTCAAAAGTGTTCGTTCTTATCCAATGAATATTACATGCCTTTCTTCCTTTTTCTTTTCCCTTATATATTCAAAACATATTCCTAGTAAATCCTAATAGTATAAATGTAGGGAATATTCCCTACATTTATATTCCCTCTAATATCTTATTCTGAGAACTAGCCGTTATTGTCCTTTACGCAGTGCTTGACCTTGACCATGGTCGACACTTCGGCCATGAATTTTGCTGCCTTCTGATCGACCTCGACCGACTCTTTCCTTAATGTCATATTAGACCAAATACCCTTGGGGCAGATTTTGGCCCATATAGTTAGTCCCCCCGCTTATTGACGCCGAGCCCAGACGACCTTAATGAGCGGACTCTGTTTATCGTGGTTGGCAAAATTGGGCGAGCAAGTCGGATAGTGGCGACATGACCTTTCGTGAGCCGCAACCTTTGGGGCCGCATTGTTTCAGGATAACATCATGACATCATGCGTCACTGTAACGCGGTTTGCCGATGGCTTGCATCGTTTCCCGTGCCTCTGCCGTTTCGATACCTGCGCTGGGTAATGATGGCATGATTTCTCGATCCTGATGCTTGAACTCTTATAAATAAGGACCTGAGGCCATTTGTGTTTGTTTTGCATTCTCTTGATATCAAATCCCTGTGTCTCCTTCTTCATTCTCCATATTGAATCCTTGTTTCCTTTTTACTTTATCATTGCGTATCCACTCCCCTGATTCCAGTGATTTCAATTGCTTCCAACCCTTCTGTGCTTAAAACATCTTCTCACAAGAATATGGCTAACACACCCTCTGGTTTCGGCATGGCGATTGACCCTACCCCTTTGGCAGTGTGCATGCCTCCTCACGGCGACAG
This sequence comes from Nicotiana otophora, assembly GCA_000715115.1. Taxonomy (NCBI): domain Eukaryota; kingdom Viridiplantae; phylum Streptophyta; class Magnoliopsida; order Solanales; family Solanaceae; genus Nicotiana; species Nicotiana otophora. Next base: position 47,316 of record AWOL01S0011314.1, on the reverse strand, counting down.
TGTTTCTGTTGCTCTTGAAGACGAGAAATTGCCTATGGTGGAGGAAATAATCTCTCGCAATGAAAAGGCTAGATCGGACTTTTCGAAGTTGCCTGAAGACGATCCTGAGGCCTCGGAGTCAGTGATGAACGAGGTCGATCTCGCTGAGCTTAGGTCAAGGTTCAACATTCCTGCTCATATCGATCTGATTCCAGCGGGGCACGATGTGGTACAGATACACCATCCAGGATATTGCATGTTCTATGCGTATCCATTCTATGTCGGCTATTCCTTTCCTCTTCTCCCATTGGCGGAGGAATTTTGCCCTTACTAAGGCATTTTCCCGGCCTAACTCTCCCCTTACATCTACAAGCTTATCCGTATGTTGACGAAATATGCGGAGTTGGCTGGCCGTGGGGTCTCAATTCGCCACCTGATGTATCTCTTTGCCCCTAGTTTCTATAGGGGGCCGATGCTGCACCTTTGCCACCAAGGAAGTAAAAGTCTGGTGGTGAAGATGGACGATAGGGCGAATCGCCAGTTCTGACTCAACTACTTCTTCGTCAAGACCGAGGACATGGTGGTCAATGTGAGCGGGTTCCCTGAGGTTTGGAATTACGCCCGTAAGTATCTTTTTGCCAAACATTTGTTTTTCTTGTTTTAGTCGTAATCTGACATTCCGTCCCTTTTTTGTGCAACCGAGACTTCGCCCCCTCCCTTGGTCGGGGAAATTCACGACTAGGTCATCCAAGTCTTGCTTCACACAGTGGGGATTCGTGAATGGCCGACCTTTATCAAGAAATTCGGGCCTGCGCCTTTCGTGACTGGTGAGTTCGTCTAAATGTATTTATTTCTACATATATAATTATTATCTTTTGTCTATACCATCTTGACCTCATGGTCACCTTCTCGTTCTGGTTTTGTACAGGATGTGACAGTCTTCTAATTTTTTCTTTTTCAGCCCGAGGATCTTCGAGAAGGCCGAAGGCTCCTACTCCATTGTTTCGTAAGAGGAAGGCTGCTTTTATTCCTTCTGCTGCGGTGAGGTCTGCTCGGTCGTCGACTACACTTGCAGCAGGACTCTCGACTTCCCCTTTGCATCATCTAGTATACGAGGACGATGAGGAGGAATCATCGCCAAATGGTGATAACTTGCTTCCCGTAAGAGGCGATTTGTGAATGTCGGCGAAGGAGCTGCCCGGGAGGCGAGTTCGATGATGGGGGATTTTGTCGTCCGAGAAACGACGACCATAGAAATCAAAGATGACGCCGAATTACCGCCCATGATTTGGCCGTCGTCGGGAGCCGAGGAAGGTACGTCTCTCCCTGAGACCATGATGGATTTTGAAGGGCCGTTGGCGAGAGTCCCTGGCAACTTACGACGGGATGAGCCATCGGCCTCGCTACCATCCGAGGATCCTTCTTCCAGGGTCGACACAAAAGGAAAAAGTATAGCCGAAGAAGATTACGAGTCGGGCTTCAATATGGATGTCGAGGAAGTGAGGATGATAGGGGAAGGACTTACCCGATTTGAGGTGAGATTGGAGGGGACCACACGGACTATTGCGATCCCCTTGGATCGGGATTTGTTGGTTGACACGGAGGACGTGGTCCTTTCTCTTGGTCCCCTCTTGTGATGACCCAAAATCCATTAAAGGTCATGATGGCATTGGACACCGCTGTCAGGCAAGCCAATACTAAATACTTAATTCTTGTCTCCTTTTAATGTTTTTGAAATCATAGTTTTTCTCCTCAATTAAATAGTAGAAGATGGAGTTTACAAAATACATAATAATATCTTTAAAATCAAAATTCCAATACAGTGCAACCCATAATCATCCCAAAACCCGGTGTCACAAGTGTATGAGCATTAATTAGGAATGTAAGATAAAATACAATAACTGTCCGGAATACAAATTTGGACAGAAAAAAAATACAACACTCTGAAGGAGACTCTGCTGGCTGCGGGTCATACATAAGATGCACCTCACCTAAGTCCCTGCCATAATCGCTCCTCTGCGCCCATAAAGCCGCTAAACATAGGTGTACCTGTACAAAAATGTGCAGCAAGTATAGCATGGGTACGTAAATCAACGCGTACCCAGTAAGTATCCCGCCTAGCCTCGAAGAAGTAGTGATGTGGGGTCGAGTCGGATACATACTATAGGCTATAATTAATACACCAATGATATGATTAAGCATGGATCAAGTAAAACATCTGTAAGCCCGATACCATGAAATAAGTAAACAATTCTTTTGTTAACAAGAAATTTCCCCAAATGCATTTTCATCATTTTAACTGTTTATATCTCACACCAACGAGGCAATATCAATTATTATAATTTTCGAAGCAATTAATAAAATCATGCGCAAGTCATGCCGAGGTCGTACGGCCCGATCCAACAATAAAAATAAACTGTGCACTGCCGAGGGTCGAACGACGCGAACCATAGATGCATCTATTACCCCGCTCGCGAATCATACCTGCGACGCGGTCAAATGTAAACTTAAGGAATTACCCCGCTCGCGAATCATACCTGCGACGCGGTCAAACATACATTTAACATTTAAATCATATTTCTTTTTTGATTCTTTTCAAAATAAGGGAAATTCAACTTGAAGCTTTTTAAGAAAATTACCCCGTTCGCGAATCATACATGCGATGCGGTTACACATAGATTTCTTAAGCTATTATAATATTCCTCAATTCTTTTCGAAATTATGAAGTTCAAATAAAACCTTTAAAATCTTAAATTCTTCAATTTTAACTCCTTTCAAAACATTTAATAAGCAGACTCAATCTCGCTCCCTCTCAGGGCAAACAATAAACATAAATCAATAACAATATTAACAAGGCATGACGTGAGCCTAAAACTACCCGAACGTAGGCATAGCTAGTAGCTACGTACGTACTCTTGTCACCTCGTGCGTACGTAACCCCCACAATTAGAAGCACACAATAATTTAGTTCACCTATGGGGTTAATTCCCCCATACAAGGTTAGAAAGGAGACTTACCTCGCTCCGAAGTTCCATAATCGGCACCCACGCCATTCAATCAACTTAAATCGATGCCCAACACTCCACAACTAGTCAAATAAGATAAAACCCAATCAAAATATGTTCTAATACTTAGAGGTAATAGATTTACAATAATTTTCAACTCCGCTCGAAAAGTCGATAAAACCCCCCTGGGTCCACGTGCCCGAATTCCGAAAATGTTCGAAGATAAATATTACCCATAACTTTATGAACTCAAATATATGATTTATTCCCAATTCCATGTCCAAATTCGTGGTCAAAATCCAAAATACCAAATTCTAGGTTTTCTACCAAAAACCCCACAATTTATACTAATTTTTATGTTCAAATCCATATAAACTCATGTATTTAACTCAAAATTGTGAAGAAAGCACTTACCCCATTATGATTGATGAAGATGGCACTACCATGCGCTCCAAAATCGGCTCCCATGGGAGAAAATAAAATGAGATAGAGCCAAACCCTCGCTTTAAAGGAGACACTGCCCAGCCCCGACTTCCGCACATGCGGCCTCTTCGTCGCATCTGCGGTCTCGCAGGTGCGGCCAAAACCTCGCACCTGCGCATTCCCTCTGCCTAGCTCGATTCCGCGCCTTCGCAGGTACGGACAGCCCTTCGCACCTGCGATCACTGCTTAGCTGCGCCCAAACCGCACATGCGACCATTGGCTCGCACCTGCGGCCCTTTTGCGCAAGTGCGATCACACAAGATATCAGCTGCCTCATCTTTTCTTCCAAGTCCAAACTCGATCCGTTGACCATCCGGAATCCATCCGAGGCCCTCGGGACCTCAACCAATTATACCAACATGTCCCAAAACACATTATGAACTTAGTCGAGCCTTCAAATCACATCAAACAACGTCGAATTCATGAATCGCATCCCATTCCAAGCTTAATGAACTTTAGAATTTTAAACTTCTACATTCGATGCCGAAACCTATCAAATCACGTCTGATTGACCTCAAATTTTGCACACAAGTCACATTTGACATTACAGACCCACTCCAACTTCCGGAATCAGAATCCGACCCCGACATCAAAAAGTCCACTTTAGGTCAAACTTCTCAAAAACCTTCAATTTCATAACTTTTGCCAAACGACTCCAAGATGACCTACGGACCTCCAAATCCACTTCTGGACGCGCTCCCAAATCGGAATCACCATATGGAGTTATTCTCAGATTCGGAATTCCAAACGGACATCGATAATATTGAAATGCACTTCAACCCAAATTTATGGAATTCTTCCAAAATGCTAACTTCCACAATAGGTGCCGAAATGCTCCCGGGGCATCCAAAACCCGATCTGAACATACGCCCAAGTCCGAAATCATCATACGAACCTGCTGGAATCTTCAAATCCTGATTCCGAGGCAGTTTAGTCTAAAATCCAATCTTAGTCAGTTCTTCCAACTTAAAGCTTTTGAAATGAGAATTTTCTTTCCAAACCGACTTTGAACTTCCCCAAATTCCATCCCGACCACGCGTACAAGTCATAATACATTAAGTGAAGCTGCTCATGGCCTCAAACCACTGAACGATGCGCTAGAGCTCAAAATGACCAGTCTGCTCGTTACATTCTCTCCCACTTAAACATACATTCACCCTCGAACGTGCTAAGAACTGCTCTGGAGTTGTCTAAAATCACTGCTTAACACCTCGTGCACCTACCCGTGCTACCACAACTTAGTTGAGCACACTGGCTCGAGCAAACCCGAAAATCCTCCCTTTTATCTAGTCAAATAAGCCTTGGAGCCAAATTCCAACATCTGAAATCCTCTACCAGGTTTGTTTCCAACATACGAACATCGTATCCATCACTACACGATGCACCAATACATGATTGCATACCTTTACTGAATTCATACCATGCACCGTGTAACTCACATGACCATAATAACATCCTCTGATAGCGATGGTCGAAATCCCACGAATCTGATGCCCACACGCACCTCACGAAGCATATAAGTCCCGTTTCAGCTCCTGCAATACTGCCACAACAGAAAGGATGTGTAGAAATCATAGCCACCTGTCGAATTACAATTTATGTAGTCTCTCCTCCCGACAAGAACATTACCTCATTATGGACTGAATAACAATATTTACTCTCTAATATGTTTTATATAAAATCTAATCGTACTGATCCCCGATCCAATAATCTCGTCTCACCCCAGTACAAGCTGCCCATGCAATAAGCCAACTCAGACACGGCAAAAGCCTCATATGATGCCACAATGTGCTAACAAGCTACAAACTTGAATGTGATACATAAGGAAAACGAACTCAGGAAAGAACTACCCAACCCACGTAACTAATTAAATAACTAAAAAGGTGTTACGAACCTTCCTCCAAAAATGGAAAACAAAACACACGATAATAGATATAGGGGACTGTACTCAACATCACACTGTTGCGGCGTGCAACCCGATCCACACATGATACCCGTGGAGGCGTGCCACCTAATCCAAACAACACAATAATCTAAAGAAAACACACATCGAGCCGTAACGCTTATACTCACAAAATGCCCGAATATCAACCATAAGCATGCCAAGTGCATAATACAAATCCTGGGGAGACGGGTAGCGTCATATGCTATAAAACTCAAGCACAACTAAGGTTCGATATATGATCTGCATCACGAGGGCCATCCTGCTCACATAATACCACAAACTACGGGATCTCAATACGAGTGCGCATATTCAAACTGTCTCACAACCCACATGGCACAATAGAGTATTACATGAAATAGCTGATGATAGAAATAACATCCGAGGCCCGAATACCCCTCCAAAAAAGACGCTATGCTGAAATTAACACATCCGACCTGATATAGAGCCCACATTCACACTTAGATCCATCTACGGACCTCAAGCCGATTCAGATCATACCACACTGGCTAATAACCTTTCAAGGATCCACAATAACCCCTTTTTTCCCATGACACACAAGAACAACTGTCAATGCGAAACAAACTTCCACAATCTACAATCAAATGAACCAAGCGCCCTTCAGGCATAAATTCTCACATTAGCGATAGTACCACAATCTTCATACTTAGCTTTAAATCTTTAATCAATCAGGTGACTACATGTCACATCTATACAATCTTTTCGTGGGGCACGACCCCACGACTTTCCGCACCAGGTAACAAATCTATACATTCATACTACCGGCCACACCAATCGCTATAAAGAACATTCAAGAATCCGCATTTAGTATGCAAAGCCTCTTCACACCAGGCACCGATCTCAGGTGACGCCAAAGACAATACCAGCTTACTCTAACCATCTAAATCCCTTCCCGCTCATCCGAGCTCTTGACATTCTTGTCGACACCATACTGCAACCTTGATCCTCAACTTCTGAATCCTATGCCGATCACTGCACTTAGTCATGCCGATGCACAAGAGTACAAGAATTTCATCTCAACTTCCGAAGTACTAATAGGGTAAACACTTCACCACATAGAAACCTTTTACTTAACTCGTTCCAAGAGAACCATCTCAACTCGCGATTGAATCCTCATATCTGCAGAAAATACCAACCTCAAGTAGTGGTCTAAACCACCACAATCCTTCTGGGATCCGTCTACACCTAGCATGCCATAATGCTCGAATTTCCCCAAATAAAATCAATTACGGCGGCCGTCAAACCTCGCACGTACCGCTACAAATCACATGCACAACTCAACACGCTGAAGGAGCTGATCATTGCCATCATCATGCCAATTCAACCACTGCTAACCAAAACCCGACTTCTCCTAATTTACTCTGGATCTTCCTTAGAAATAACAACAGATCCTTTATCAATATAACGAACTCAATACGCACTCATCCTGAGTGACCCAATTTCACGAGACCACGTTGTCCCCAAAACCCACGAACCATTTCATACCCTCTTTGAGCACATAATCACGTCTTCAACTGACACACCTATTCTGATGATTCTTCTATAAATCCAAAGTTACATGCTCCCCTTCCTCTCATGATATATCGTAGACCAAAGGTAACACGAAACACTCCAAGCTCCTTTATCATAATCCGCTGCAAAAGCTCGATGTTTAACTATACCATGGACTCGAAATCCTTAGACACCACACCTTAACTTTTGAATCTACTAGGACCGTTATTAAGAGTCACCCACTCTGACTTGGTCCTAAATATAATCAACTCCAAGGCTCCGCTAGCACATGAGCACCTCTCAAAGAAGTACCTGGCCGAATCATCTTCCTTGTAACTCGCCTCTACACGAAGCATAAATACTGAGTCTTCTTAAAGCCTGAGCATGAATCGATAAGGCCAACTATAGCACGCATTCCTCAAATCGCTTGCTCAAATTACCACTGATGTTATCTTTCCTTAGTCGTAGCAACCCATCAATATGCCGATACCCAAAAATCTTACAAATAGACGACCATGCAATCCAATTGTAGGCGGTGGGACTCTCCCACTTAGCTTGAAGCTACTATTGCATAAACCTGGAACCCATTAAGATTCTTCCTTCATCGACATGATCCATCACAATCAACCCGCCAAATTCCTTGAAATCCTTCGATTAACCTTTAATAAATACTCCGAAACACTAGCCACATTTACATATTAAATCTCTTACCGGGTAGCCAGTAGAATTCTTCACAGAAGCTTCGTCAATCACTACGCGACCGCTAACCTGCTCACATGAGATAACCCACCTGTGGAAATTACATGCCGACATATTCCAACGTCGCTGCACTAGGTATAATTACTACGAAATCAGTAGATCATCCTGAGTCCGAGCTCATTCACCAGCTGCACCAGTCCGTTCACTCCTCATGGACGTCAACTTAAGGTGCGACAATACATTCCAATCCAAAGTCATGTTGTATCTTTCTTCATATCAAGAAACTCCCTCCTATCACACCCAATCTTCCTCAATATAGCAACCAATATTCCAAATTAAGCACGTAGACCTAGTCACTATCCTTCATGAATCCCAAATCACTCTAAACTTTCCTCAAGGCATGTAGCTATCCTATCACAGAACCCACATGCTACTCTTTCACTTTCCCACTTTGGTCAAACTCACTTCTTTAAGTAACTACCCGACTCCTGTTTCTCACACTTGGCCTTCTATAAGTTTATCCACCGCAAGACGTCTCCCACATGTCCTTCCTCATCCTTCGTTGCCCAGTTGTTGCCTTAAATCAAAATCTACCTATGTAGCACTTGAACCTATCGATCGCTACCAACTTTAAACCTTTCCGAAGATCGTCTTCCTTGAGCCCTGAACACTCGTACCATTGATTAAGTCCTGAACCACCGCACACTGCGATCTCTAACAGTCGTTTCCCCGGCACTATTTCACACTACCCTGCCCCGAAGGCAAATTGATAAAGACCATAACATCGACGAACTTAACACATTCAATCCAGGGCGACGACCCCACATCACAGATGAAGATTCCATCATGCTCGAAATACCAAGTCTCGTTACTCCGTCAACCCAAACCTGAACATTCATAGTCCGATTGCCTTTCCTTCGCCGGAAATAAAATAGTGGATCTCTGAATCATGTACTGAGTAACCTCCTTCCAAGTCATTCACCGCATCGATGCATAGACAAGCATCCTACCATTACCTCAATACTGTGCGATAACAACTCATGAGAATCATAGAAACGTGTGCATAGCCTCAAAGCTCGCAGAAGTACAGCTACTGAGTTGAAATGACAGAATATCTTTCCACAAGGCGACGACAATAGCCCAAACAACTATGCAGGGAGAAACATCCCGCACCACATCTGTAGTACCATTACAATTCCTCAATTCTCGATCGATAGCAAGCGCTTCACGTCGCATAAGATTGAATGGGAAAGAAATGAAGGCATAAGCCTCAAAGGAATCAAATCGCATGATGAGGAATCAAGAAGGGAAATGCTCCTATCAGCCCGGTAGCCTCTCAAAGATAAGTACAGATGTCTCCGTACCGATCCGCAAGACTCTACTAGACTCGCTCATGACTCGTGAGACCTAAGTGAACCTGGCTCTGATACAATGTTATCACGACCCAAAATCCATTAAAGGTCGTGATGGCGCCGGACACCGTTGTCAGGCAAGCCAACACTAAATACTTAATTCTGATCTCCTTTTAATATTTTTAAATGATAGTTTTTCCCCTCAATTAAATAGTAGAAGATGGAGTTTATAAAATACATAATAATATCTTTAAAAACAAAATTCCAATACAGTCCAACCCATAATCATCCCAAAATCCGGTGCCACAAGTGCAGGAACATTAACTAGGAATGTAAGATAAAATACAATAACTGTTCGGAATACAAATTTGGACAGGAAAGAAAATACAATACTCTGAAGGAGACTCTGCTGGCTGCGGGCCGTACATAAGATGCAGCTCACCTAAGTCCCCGCCATAATCGCGCCTCTGCGCCCACAAGGCTGCTAAACATAGGTGTACCTGCACAAAAATATGCAATAAGTGTAGTATGAGTACGTAAATCAACGTGTACCCAGTAAGTATCCCGCCTAACCTCGAAGAAGTAGTGACGAGGGGTCGACTCAGACACTTAGTATGGGCTATAATTAATATACCAATGATATGATTAAGCATGGATCACGTAAAACGGTTGTAAGCCCGATACCATGAAATAAGTAAACAATTCTTTTGTTAACGAGAAATTTTCCCAAATTCATTTTCATCATTTTAACAGTTTATATCTCAGGCCAATGAGGCAATATCAATTATTATAATTTTCGAAGCAATTAATACAATCATGCGCAAGTCATGCCGAGGTCGTACGACCTGATCCAATAATACAAATAAACTGTGCACTGCCGAGGGTCAAACGGCACGAGCCGTAAATACATCTCTTACCCCGCTCGCGAATCATACCTGCGACGCGGTCAAATATAAACAAAGAATTATCCCGCTCGCGAATCATACCTGCGACGCGGTAAAACATACATTTAACATTTAAATCATATTTATTTCTTGATTCTTTTCAAAATAAGGAAAATTCAACTTGAAGCTTTTTAAGGAAATTACCACGCTCGCGAATCATACATACGACGCAGTTACACATAGATTTCTTAAGCTATTATAATATTCCTCAATTATTTTCTAAATTACGAAGTTTAAATAAAACCTTTAAAATCTTAAATTCTTCAATTTCAACTCCTTTCAAAATATTTAATAAGCAGACTCAATCTCGCTCCGTCTCAAGGAAAATAATAAACATAAATTAATACCAATATCAACAAGGCATGATGTGAGCCTAAAACTACCCGGACGTAGGCATAGCTAGTAGCTACGTACTGACTCTCGTCACCTCGGGCGTATGTAGTCCCCACAAATAGAAGCACATAATTATTTAGTTCACCTATGGGGTTTATTCCCCCTTACAAGGTTAGAAAGGAGACTTACCTCGCTCCGAAATTCTATAACCGGCTCCCAAGCCATTCAATCATCTCAAATCGATGCCCAACGCTCCAAAACTAGTCAAATAAGATGCAACCCAATCAAAATATTCTCTAATACTCAGAAGTAATCAATTTATAACAATTTTTAGCTCCGCTCGAAAAGTCGATAAAAAACCCCATCGGGCCCACGTGCCCGGATTCCAAAAATTTTCGAAGACACTCATTGCCCATATCCTTATGAACTCAAATATATGATTTATTCCCAAATTCCATGTCCAAATTCGTGATCAAAATCCAAAATATCAAATTCTAAGTTTTCTACCAAAAATCCCATAATTTATACTAATTTCCATGTTCAAATCCATTTAAACTCATGTATTTAACTCAAAATTGTGATGAAAGCACTTACCCCATTATGATTGATGAAGATGACACTCTAATGTGCTCCAAAATCGGCTCCCATGGGGGAAAATGAAATGAGATAGAGCCAAACCCTCACTTTAAAGGAGACACTGCCCAACCCTGACTTTCGGACCTGCGGCCTCTTCGTCGCATCTGCGGTCTCGCAGGTGCGGCCAAAACCTCGCACCTGTGCATTCCCTCTGCCTAGCTCGACTCCGCACCTGCGCCTTTCCTTCTGCATCTGCGCCTTCGCAGGTGCAGATAACCCTTCGCACCTACGATCACTGCCCAGCTTCATCCAAACCGCACCTGCGACCATTGGCTCGCACCTGCGACTATTGGCTCGCACCTGCGACCCTTTTGCGCAGGTGTGATCACACCAGATATCAGCTGCCTCATCTTTTCTTCCAAGTCCAAACACGATTCGTTGGCCATCCGGAATCCACCCAAGGCCCTTGGGACCTCAACCAATTATACCAACACGTCCCAAAACATATTACGAACTTAGTCGAGCCTGCAAATCACATCAAACAATGTCAAATTCATGAATCGCATCTCATTCCAAGCTTAATGAACTTTAGAATTTCAAACTTCTACATTCGATGCCAAAACCTATCAAATCACGTCCGATTGACCTCAAAATTTGCACACAAGTCACAGTTGACATTACGGACCCACTCCAACTTTCGGAATTAGAATCCGACCCCGACATCAAAAAGTTCACTTCCAGTAAAACTTCTAAAAAACCTTCAATTTCCTAACTTTCGCCAAACGACTCCAAGATGACCTACGGACCTCCAAATCCACTTTCAGACGCGCTCCCAATGCCAGAATCACCATACAGAGCTATTCTCAGACTCGAAATTCTAAACGGACATCGATAACAATGAAATACACTTCAACCTAAATTTATGGAATTCTTTCAAAATGCTAACTTCCATAACAGGTGCCGAAACGCTCCTGGGGCATCGCAAATCCGATCCGAACATATGCCCCAGTGTGAAATCATCATACGAACCTGCTAGAACCTTCAAATCCCGATTCCGAGTCTGTTTACTCTAAAATCCAATCTTAGTCAATTCTTCCAACTTAAAGTTTTTGAAATGAGAATTTTCTTTCCAAACCGACTCTAAACTTCCCGAAATTTAATCTCGACCATGTGTATAAGTCATAATACCTGAAGTGAAGCTGCTCATGGCCTCAAACTGCCGAATGACGTGCTAGAGCTCAAAACGATCAGTCTGGTCGTTACACCTCTGTTCCGATGTGGAGGTTAAAACCCTTGAGAAGCTTAAGGACGCCACTTTATCGAGGAGCATAGCTGGCCTCGCTTTTAGGGTAAGCTTTTAGATCTCTCTCCATTTTTTATGTCGAGTTCAGTTTCATTCTTACTCCTCGTTTTCTGTCTTTCTTTCAGACTGTGATTTTGGAGATCGAGAGCGACCGACGAGAGGAGAGGCATAAGGCCATTTTCTAGAAGATGGAGTGGAAATATCGCGAATACCATGATAAGCACCGGTAGATCTACAGGCGATTCGGCGGAAGCGACACTTTCCAGGCTCTCCGAGGTGAACTGAAGGAGAAAGATGACGAGTTGATGAGGGTCATCGGAAAATATAGCATTCTCGAGGAGGCGTTGAGGGACAAAGAAGAGGAGCTTGAGGTGATCAAGAGGGTCGAGGCCCAATGTGCCGATATTCAAGCCCAAGTAGTCTCATTGCGCGCCGAGCTCAAGGAGTGTCAACTCAAAACGGTCGCTCTGAGTGGCGAGGTCGCTGAGAAGGCAGCGGGTTTAGAGAAGGCGGAGTTGGCCCAGTTGTCAGCTATGAGGAAAGTAGAGGCTTTGGAGATCGTGATCCGCGTTCTCCATTTTGAGTAGGAGGATGCTCTGGAGACGGCCAGGCTCAAAGAGGAGCGGCTTGATGGGCGGATAGGGGAGCTGGAGAAAGAGGCTCCAGGCCTTAGTGATCGAGTTGCTACTCTCGAGGCCGAGAAGATGCAGTTATTGGCTCAGCCGTCCTCTTCCCGTATTGCTTTTCCTAATGTTCTGCGGGATTTGTATGAGGAATGGATTTACGCCGAGGCCCAGTTGGATATATTCAGGAATCTGATAGGGGCGGGGGATATTTCGGAAGCCGACTTCGAGTATGCTCGTGCTAAGGCACGTAAAGCTCGATTTGCTTGCGGCTATGACCTCGCTACACCAGAAGCTGGTGATGACGAGGATGCGGGCGTGGAACGGATTGAACAAGATGCCTGGTATGAAGATGAGTATCCCGCTGGCGCTGGCGATGGTGATGGCGAAGAGGTAGGTGGAGATGGTCTGGGCGACTAAGCTGGTGGTGCTGTTGGGCCAGGCAGTGATTAGTTATTTTTCCTTCTTTTTTGTTTTGCCGTAGACTTGCGTGTATTTTTTGTAGGCGTGTATTAGAGCCTTTGTAAAAAATACTCTTAAGTATGAAATGTTAGTTCTGCTATTTGTACATGATTCTTTTTCTTCGTTCGAGTTTATATGCTTTCTGATTTTGTTTCTTGGTTGCCTTCATTGTAATAAATTTGTTCGAGTAGGTTGAACGAGGTTGAAAAGAAGTTTAGGTTTGATCCCGATCAAGGGCCAGTAGATGTTGAACGAGGTCGAACATGTCGCGAGGTCGAACATGTCGCATGTTTATCTATGGCCGAGGGCCGACTAGGTGTTCATTCGAACTTGATCAAATACACCCTTTGTTTAGTTAAGGTCGTGGGCCGAGTAGGTCTTAATTCGAACAAGGTTGAATGTAACCTTTATTTAGTTAAGGCCGTGGGACGAGTAGGTGTTAATTTGAATGAGGTCGAATGTAACCTTTATCTATTCAGGGTTGTGGGCCGAGTAGGTGTTAATTCGAACGAGGTCGAATGTAACCTTTATTTATTTTAAGGCGGTGGGCCGAGTAGGTGTTAATTCGAACGAGGTCGAATGTAACCTTTATTTATTTTAGGGTCGTGTGCCTAGTAGGTGTTAATTCGAACGAGATCGAATGTAACCTTTATCTATTTAGGGCCGTGGGCCGAGTAGATGTTAATTCGAACGAGGTCGAATGTAACCTTTATTTGGGGAGAGCAGAAATAAATTTCATGTACTTGTGCTTTGTTCATATTCTTGGAGAGATTTACATATTTTCTAGGTGTTGGATGGTAGTTCAGTCCCATTCCCAGTTTATCTAGTCCCTTCATTGGCCGAACTTGAAAAATAGTGAGAGATCGAGCAATGAACTAGCCGTCTAGTGCCCTCGTCTGTGCACACTTCAATCTCGAAGTATCCTCGTCACCGCCTCGTTAAAAACCTCCTCGAGAAACCCAATTAGGACAAAACTCGAGTGAGGGAAAAAAGTGCGACTTTGGGGACCTCATCCTTTAAAAGTTGAAGTACCTGAGGTATGTAATATTCTAGTTGTTTGGTAGTTGCTTTCCTTCAATTGTTTCTAGTGTGAATGACCCTTTATTTGTTGCTGCTGTGATTTTGTAGGTGCCGTCCCAGTTTGTTCCTAGTATGCCTTCCCATGGGTCTTTGCTTGCTTGTGTTTTAGCTTTAAGCACGTAGTCCCCGACTTTGAGTGGCCTGATCTTTGCCCTTTTGTTATAGTAGCATTCTGCTTGTTGCTTTTGGGCGACCATTCTTATGTAGGCCATATCTCTTCATTCCCCGACTACGTCGAGTTCCTGCCTTCTACTGTCATCGTTTTGGGGTCCGCTTTCACGGAAGTATCTTAGGCTGGGCTCCTCGACTTTGACTGGTATTACTGCATCAATCCCATAGACTAATGAGTGTGGAGTTTCCCCTGTGCTCGTTTTGGGCATTGTTCGGTAGGCCCAGAGTACTTCTTGTAATATTTCCGGCCACAGTCCCTTGGCGTCTTCGAGTTTCTTCTTCACGATGTTCAGTATTGACTTGTTGGAGGATTTCGCTTGCCCGTTGCCCGCGGGGTGGTAAGGTGTTGAGAGTATTCTTTTGATGTGCCATTTTTTGAAAAAGTCGGTGACCTTCTTTCCTACAAATTGAGGTCCGTTGTCGCAGTTGATTTCTTTAGGGAGACCGAAACGACATATGATGTTTTTCCATATGAAGGCGATCACTTTCTGTTCTCGAATTAGGGAGAATGCTCCTGCTTCCACCCATTTAGAGAAATAGTTAATTAAAACTAAGAGAAATCGTACGTTGCCTCGTCGTGCCGGGAGGGGCCCCATGATGTCTATTCTCCATTTGATGAACGACCAAGGTAAGTTACTGAGTGTAGGTGTTCGCCTGCTTGGTGGATCATTGAAGCGTACTTCTGGCATTGTTCGTATCTTTTCACGAAATCCGTGGCCTCATTTTTCATGGTGGGCCAGTAACACCCCACTCGTATGAGGCATCTGACCAAAGCTCGATTGCCGAAATGAGCTCCACAGTGGCCTTCATGTACTTCTTCAAGGACATGCTGCGTCTGATTTGGGCCTATGCATTTCGCTAGAGGGCCGCCATATGTCCTCTTGTATAGGTTGTTGTGAACAATGTTGTATCTGGCCGTTTGCATTTGCAGCTTCTTGGCCTTTTTTTAATTGTTAGGGAGTACGCCGTCCTGCAAATATGTAATAATATGGTTGCGCCGGTCCCAAGTCAAGTTTATGGTTCTTACCTCGATTTGATCTATCCACGAGTTAAGGAGGTGGACCACATTTCGGTCTCCGGTTGTAATGTTTTTGGTGGCTGCTGCTAATTTGGCGAGCCTGTCCGCCTCAATATTCTGTGCTCGGGGAATTTGGTCGAGCTGACATTCATTGAAATCGGGTAGTAGTTTGCAGATTTTGGTCTGGTATCTTTGTAACTTTTGCTCCTTGATTTGGAAAATCCCTCTGACTTGGTTGACCACGAGTTGAGAATCGCAGCACAACCTTAGCCACTTCGCCCCGTATTTGAGTGCTAGTCTCAGTCCTGTAATTACGGCCTCATACGCGGCCTCGTTGTTAGTCATGGCCGGGCACCTTATGGACTGGCAAATCACTTTGTCTGTTAGGACTTCGAGTACGAGTCCCAGCCCAAACCCTGACGCATTAGATACGCCGTCGGTATACAGGACCCAGAGGTCTTGTGTTTGGGAAGAAGTGTGGACGGCTTCCTTTTTGACTTCGGGCATTATTTGCGCACTGAAGTTGGCGAGGACCTGTGATTTTATCGACGTTCGCGGCCGATATATAATATCTTGCTCTCTTAGTTCGATGGCCCATTTGGCCAATATTCCCGATAGTTTGGGTTTATGTAAAATTCTTCTTAAGGGGAAAGTCGTGACGACCAAGATGGGGTGGCATTGGAAATACGGTCTAAGCTTTCGTGAATCTATGACTAAGTCCAGAGCCTGTTTTTCAAGATGAGGGCATTTGGTCTCGGTGTCGACTAGTGTATTGCTAATGTAATATATGGAAGATTACATACCTTTATTTTCTTGGACTAATATTGCTCTAACAGCTGCTTCGGACATGGTGGGATAGACGAGGAGAGGTCGCCCTGGTTCAGGTTTTGAGAGCAGCGGGGGTGAGGACAAGTACACCTTTAACTCCTTCAGGTCTTGATGCACTCAGGGGTCTATTGGAGGCCATTCTCCTTGTTGAGTACGCCGAAAAACTTGTGGCACCTATCGGAGTATCATGAGATAAACCTCGAAAGGGTGGCGATACGACCAGTCAGCCTCTAGACCTGCTTTTTGGTGGTCAAGTGCTCTGGTATCCCTTCGATAGCCCCGATTTGGTCGGGATTGACCTCGATACCTCGTTGTACCACTAGGAAACCCAAGAATTTTCCTGAGGTCACGCCGAATGCACATTTTTTGAGGTTCATTTTCTTGCTGTATTACCTGAGTATGCCAAAGGCTTCTCTCAAGTGGTCGATGTGATCCTCTTTCCTTTTGGATTTGACCAGCATGTCGTCGATGTAGACTTCCATCATTTTTTCGAGTTGTTCTTTGAACATTTTCGTCACCAGCCTTTGGTAAGTTGCCCCCCTCTTTTTCAACCCGAAGGGCATGACCCTGTAGCGGTACGTCCCCTGGTGGGTGATGAATGTGGTTTTTTTCTGGTCCTCTTCCTCCATGAGGATCTGATTATAGCCCAAGTGGGCATCCAAGAAACTTAGTAGCTCGTGCCTAGCTGTTACATCGATAAGTTGGTCGATATGAGGTAATGAAAATAAATTCTTGGGGCAAGCTTTGTTCAAGTCAGTGAAATCTACGCACATCTGCCACTTGCCGTTCTTCTTTTTCACCATGACTACGTTGGCGACCCATTGGGGATACTTCGACTCCCTAACAGAGCCGTTTTCCAATAATGTTTCCACTTCTTCGCATACTGTATCATTAATTGCGGAGTTGAACTTACGCCTAACTTGCCTCACCAAAGGGTAGAGTGGATCGACGTTCAATTTGTGCGTGGCAATTTCCTTTGGGATACCTGGCATATCTGCATGGCTAAAGGCAAACAAGTCTGCGTTATCAGTTAAAACTTTACGAAACTTTCCTGGTTCTTGAAGTTTGCAACCGATGTAAGCTTTCTTGTTGTGGTCGTTGTTATCCAATTGAACTAGATCGAGGTCCTCTATGGTCGATCCTGCGGCCTCGATCATATCGGGGTCTCTGATGACGTTCTCGCTATTCGCTCATTCCGACCCTGTCCCAGTTGATTGCTATGCCTCTTTTTCTTTATACTTTATTTGTTGGGTGGCCGTGCAGTCTAGGGCGATGCGGTAACATTCCTCGGATGTGCGCTGCTCCCCTCGTATACTGAATATGCCCCATGGGGTTGGGAATTTGATGACTTGGTACAACCTGGAGGGTATAACTCTTATGGTGTGTATCCATGGTCTCCCTATTATGGCGTTATATGTCGTGTCCTGGTCCATGACGTGGAATGTTGTCTCCAGAGTGATGCCACCCGCCAGGACGGGGAGTATGATCTTGCCATATATTCTCTCAACTGCATTGTTAAAGCCTGTTAGTGTGATAAAGCGTGGCACTATCTTGTCCTCGAGTTTCATTTGAGTGAGTACTCGAGGATGGATAATACACGCGCCGCTCCCGTCTTCTACCATAATCTGTCTTACGTCGGTATCTAAAATTTGTAAAGTGATAACGAGAGCATCATAGTGAGGAAAGACAAACCGTTGGTATCTGATTTATCGAATATGATACTTTCTCCGAGTTCATCATACCGTTCATGGGTGATCGACCGTTTGAGCTTGTGGGTTGTGGTGAACTTCACGCTGTTGATGGAAGCATCGTTCCCACCACTGATGATCATGTGGATGGTACAGGCTGGCGAGGGCGGCTTCGACGGCCCTTGATGTTGTTCGCGTCCCCTGGCAAAGCTGGTCCTTCCCCGATCGCTTAGCAATTCTTTGAGGTGTCCCTGTCGTAGCATGTTTACGACCTCCTGTCTTAGGGCGATGCAATATTCAATTTTGTGTCCTTGCTCTTGATGGAACTCGTAGAAGGCGTCTGATTTTCTAATATTCGGGTCCGACCTCATCTTTTGTGGCCACTTTACCTTTGGTCCGAGCTTTTCCAAGGCGTAGACGATCTCTGTAGGTGACACGCAAAAATTGTGAGCAAATAGTAAATGGGGCATACCTTTCTCATTCCGGTGAATCCCTATTCTTGACCGGGGTGGGCCTTCTTCATGGCGATATGAGGATGCAGCGGTTGTTCTGACATATGGGAGATGCTATTCCTGGTTTGGTCATGAGGCCACGAGATCTCTTCTGATATAATTTCTCCGATCTTTTTTGGATTCTGCTTGTACTGAGGTTAATCGATGAGTCGGCCCATTGAGGTTGTCTTCGTCTGCTCGGACTTCGGCACAGTATGCATTATGTATTTCGTCCCAAGTTATTGGGAGATATTTCATAAGCCGACTTAATAATTTTCTTGTCGCCCTTGAACTATTTTTGTTTAGCCCGTTTTGAAAAGCATCTACCACCATCCCTTCTGATACATTGGGCAAAGTCATTGTTACTCGGTTAAAATGGGCGAGGAAGTCCCTCAGTCCTTCTCCCGGGGACTGTTTGATAGCAAAGATGTCATTCACTCTTGCCTCGGCCTTCTTGGCCCCGGCATGGGCCGTCACGAACTTATCGGCCATTTCCTCGAAGGATTCGATGGAACGTGCCGGCAATTGCGAGTACCAGGTCAATGCACCTCCCGTGAGGGTTTTGCCGAATTTCTTTAGCAGAATAGAGGATATTTGTTCCTTGGCGAGGTCATTTCTTTTTACGGTGGTGACATAATGGGTCAGATGATCCTCGGGGTCGGTTGTGCCATCATATATTTTTAGATAAGTCGGCATTTTAAAGGTCTTTGGTATGGCATGTGGGGCAGCGCTATCACTGTACGGCTACAAACCGACCAGCATCTCTCTTCGGCAATAACTTAGGAGTGCCCAGTATTTTATCGACCCTTTCTTGATGTTCTCTCATTTGATCCCGAAGTGCCTTGTTCTCATTTTCTATTTCCTCCATCCTTTTCAGAATTGTTGTGAGAGCATCATCGCCTGCATAGTTAGCAACATTGTGAGTAATACCTGTCGTTGTGGGTAGAGGAGGGGGTGGATCATGTTGCTCGTCCACTGGTGGTGCAACACAGGTTCTCGCATTTACTGCGGCCGTGTCCTGAACGGGCTTACGGAGGACGCTGGTCAATGTATCAGTTAGCCAGGCTCAAGGAGCTTCTTTATCGCTGGTGGTGTCTCCTCTCCCATGGATGTGGAGGCTGTCTTGCCAAGGGATTTTGTGATGCTGTAGTGGGATGGGGTGATCCATCTCGCCTAGGAGAGGCATTGGGCGTTGTGTACTCATCCACTGCTTCCGAGCTTTCGTGGGTGATATTCATGAGGTTGGTTGGGAGGTCACTCATTATTCTCGTTCTTCCTTCTCTGTTACCTGCCATATTAGATTTATGCGTGCAGGAAGAAAAAAGTTCTTATTTTTTTTTGTTAATAACCAACGTAGATTGTAGATCTAGAAGAAACTAAAAGACTTAACTAGAAAATCCCCACAGACGTCGCCAAATTATTTGACAAAAAAGTGACTTTCGGTTAAACTATTAAATTTATGTAATAATGGGTTAAATTTAGTTAAGGATAACAATCCTAGATGCTAATCTCGAAAACGTGGAGGAGACAGGGATAGATCCCGTAAATAATTGATGTCAATAAATACAAAATACTCTTAAAGCATGAACATTGATGAAGATATAACTAACAATAAATGGTAGTAAATGGCATTTAAGTAAATAAGGAGAATGATTCACCCAATAATTGATGGATTGGACGAATATTTCTCCTGACAATGATGAGTGACAGAAAGGTCCAAGATTTGTATGAACAATCCTCGGATCTGGTTTAAAGGTGGGGAATAGTATGAACAAGAATCTTTATCAAAAGGTAATCTTTGTATTTTTGTAAAAGAGAGAATCTTATTCTCAAAAGTGTTTGTTCTTATCCAATGAATATTACATGCCTTTCTTCCTTTTTCTTTTCCCATATATATTCGATACATATCTATAGTAAACTCTAATAGTACAAATATTAGAATATCCCCTCTAATATCTTATTCTGAGAACTAGCTGTTATTGTCCTTTACTGCTTGACCTCAACCATGATTGATACCTTGCCACGAATTTTGATGCTTTCTGGTCGACCTCGACCGACTCTTTCCTTAATGTCATATTAGATCAAATACCCTTGGGGCATATTTTGGCCCATGCAGACTTATCATTGATGGATATATAGGGAAGAATTACTTTCAAATTGAAACAAATTGCAATTGTTAGGATGATGAAATATAGTTTTCGTATGTCAAAAGATGATTATTTAATTTTGAAAGTTTCTTGATAATAAGAAGTTATTCAATTACTATAAGTATTGCTATTTACTATGAAAATATTGAATCAATATAAAAGTCAAATTAATATATCTCATCAACTTCTTCAACTTAATACCCTTTTCTTTAAAAGGTGCACCATGTTCCTTAAATTTGTTTACTTTTACAATCTTGAGCTATTATTCTAAATCATATAATTTTCATTACATAATTCGCATATTGCAAAAATGGAAAAAAGGACAATAGAATTGAACCTACACCTTTTTTGTTTTGTGAGACTCCACCGGTACAACTTGAATATAAGTATTGATGGTTCTCATGGGGTTTAATATTTAAAGAATTAACCTAATAGTCGTCCACCCAACTAATTGGTTGGCAGATATATAATATATATTTAATCTTGTTAATATATGTATACTGGTTAAGAAAAGTAAACACTGAATTCGATCCGCTATTCTGTAAAGATAACATATATAATATTTTATGAAATTTGTATTTTATTTTTTATTTTTTTAAAAATTCCTTAATGGGATAGTTAAGACCTAACTGATGTCATCCTTTTTCTAAGACATTATTATTATTATTATTATAAAGATCTTCTTTATTATTGTAATGTCTACTCAATGAGGGTGAGATAGGGAACAACCAGATATATGATATAGTTTTGACACCAAATGGTTGTACTTAATTAGCTGGTTGATATGGTCTTTAGTGTAGATAGGCATTTGAAATTAAATTGAGATAGTCTGAGATTGTCAAATTATTGTGCTGGTCCCTCCTTAAAGTATAAATAATTAAAGTATTTCATTAATTTGCATATGCAGTCCCTTTCTCTTTTCCCTTTTACACAATTTTTCGTCCAAGTGCAAGTCATAAGTAATATCATTTGGTCAATTTTTTTCTTTTCCTGCTTTAATTTATTTGTGGTTTAAGTTTTTGATACACACGTTAAAAAAACTGTTTTATCATTTTTGTTATAAAAAATTTCAAAAAACTAAATATTATTGGACGATAAGATTGATACACTTGTCATATCTCTACGTACTATAATTATAGGATTATAGAAATGGCAATGTATGGTCCCCTTAGCTTATCGCATAAATGGACAAACGTATTCAGCCAAACTGCTTATCTGAACTTATCGGGGGAAAATGATTATTATAAAAAAAAAGAGAGAAGAAGAATAAAAAAGAAAAAAGAAAAAAAGGACATTTAGTTGCTAATAAAGACTTTTATAAAATTAAAAGCCGGCAGTGATTGAGAACTTTATTAGCAAAATTTTATAATTTGTGCCAATAATTTACTTTCTATAATTAATTAGACAATAAATACTCCAATTTCATACTTCAAAAAGCCTGCTTTATTGTCCAAACAAGGAAAAGAAATGAAAGTCTCCAGTCTTTTCCTTTATAAGTTGAAAGATCAGACATTAAAATATTTAACTATACTTTCTTGGTTTAAACGCGTTAAATTAATAAACTAATGTTAATCAATTTAGTTGGACCTTTTGTACCAATTATTGTTTCAAGTTTTGTTTTGTTTTGTTGTGGTGCGATGTAAATTAATAAAGAAGCTAGTCAAAGGGAATCTATAAGTAATTCCACGCATGTGATATAAATTTAAATATCGTAGCTTTATTTAAAAAAGTATATTTTGGAGAAATTGTTTCTTTATATGGAGGCTAGAATTCTTTTTTTTTCTCCTTCCGTTTTCCTAAATGTTGGTTTCACTTTGAGAAGTAAAAAATATTATTAAATTAATATAAAAAATACTAGTATTTCTTTACCATGACCGAAAAAGGTACTATCAATTAGGCTCGCTCTTGAATGGGCCTCATCGACCATTCAGTTTGTAATATTCATTATTTATTTTTTCTAACCATATATATAAATTATATATTGAGTATATATAATTATACATATATAATATATAAATTATGCATATATTATACCTCCATCGACTATTTTTAGTGTAAATGGTTGGGTTCACGGCTAATTCTTCCAGTTTCATTATGCTGGGCCTGTTGAAAATCACATGTCCGTTCTTATGCCTCAGATGTTTGTCATATGACAAAAAGAGGGATAAAATTGGAAAAAAAAAACACAATGTAGCCACTCTTTAAAATAATAGCCACTAATATATATTTTTATATATTAATATATAATTTTATACATAATTAATGTATATATTTTATATATTTGGCTAGTGGGTATATTATTTTTGTCGACCGGCCAAATGTGTAACTTGCCCAATAAATTTCAAATAGTTACTTTTCAGCATTGTAATTGAAAGATAGCCATTGTCACGGAGTATCAAATTTCACACGTAATGTTTTGAAGTTCTACCCGTGAAATTTAAAAATTCCATAACAATGGCTATTTTTTCAATTACAGAGTCTGATTTCCCACCTTGTAATCCCCTCCCCCATTTTCCTTTCCCCCCACATTACATATAATTTGAAAAAACTTTGGACTAGATAAGATTTTTTTTGTTTTTATTTCTTATGAATATTTGAATTGGTTTTGGAGGTGAATTTGAGTTCAATTGATTATTGTTGAGTTTTGTGTTATGTTATATTTAAGTAGCAATAAGATGTTTGTAGACAACAAAAAGAAACAATTTATTTTTACATTTTAATCCATGAGTTAATACTAGGCTTGATTTGTGTGTACATGTTGCTTAAGTGTGCTTCAAAAATCAGTTCTTTGGTCTCTATCTTCTTCTTCCCAACTAAATACTGCATAATAAAACAAACGGTAAAGGGTCACATATACCCCTCTACCATCGAAAATAAGTTATATATATCCTTCGTTTCACTTTCTTAATATTCATACCCCTACTGTTACACTTGTGGGTTCAAAATACCACTCACCTGTTAAATCCCTCTCCAAAACTTAAAAACGACATGTGGCATGCCCTAGTTATACTAAAATAACATGCAACATTTTTTATTCTATTTTATAAACCCCACCCGACCCAACTTCTTTACACACCTCCATCCGAATCCCCCTTATTGCAGCAGATGATGCACTTGTTTTTGGAGAAAAAGAAATTGAAAGTAATTTGTTGTATTTCAAAATACTAATACTTCAATTTATTCGCAAAAATAAAAAAAAGTACTTAAACTTATCCCAAAGAATGATGGATGAGAAATATGAGAATTAAACTACACAAGAACATAACTTACAAACTGATAATTCATAAGTAGAAATTTATAAAACTTATTTTCGTATTTTTCTTGAATTAAAAAAATAAATAAATCCAACAACGAAAAATATATCTAGATTCAAATTTCTGAAGTCTTTCTGCCTTTGAAGGTGTAAGCATTTAAATTTTATCGAATTTAAATCGATAAAATAATATGGACTATATTTTAAATATATTAGTCCTCTAACGACCCGACTGGTCGTTTTGAGCATTTGCATTTTTTCTCGGTAGTTTGAGGGCTCGAGTATCTCCGCATGATGTATTATGATTTGCGTAAATCATCGGTGTTGGTCTCCAAGTTATCCGGAATCGATTTGGAAGAATGAACTTCAAGATTTAAGCTCTAAGTTGGAAGAGTTGATCAAGTTTGACCTTTTAGCATTGGATCTCGGAATGGAGTTTCGTTAGTTCCGTTGGGTGATTTTGGACTTAGGAGCGCGTCCGGATTGTAATTTAGAAGTCCTTAGTAGAATTAGTCTTGAAATGGTAGAAGTTGGATTTTTTGGGAAGTTTGACCGGGAGTGGACTTTTTGATATCGGGGTCAGATTTCAATTCTGGAAGTTGGAGTAGGTCCCTAATGTCAAATGTGACGTGTGTGCAAAATTCGAGGTCAATTGGACGTGTTTTGATAGGTTTTAACATCGGTTGTAGAAGTTGAAATTTTAAAGTTCATTGATTTTTACTTGAGGTGTGACTCGTTGTTTCGAGGTTGTTATGCATGATTTGAAGTCTCGAGTAAGTTTGTTTGGTCATATAGACCTTGATTGCAAAATTTGGCGCCATTTGGAGTTGATTTGATATGGTTCAGACGCTCGGTTGCGATTCTTGAGGTTCTTGAAGTTTACTTTGATTTTCATGCGTTTTGGCATCCAATTCGTGATTCTAGAGGTTATTTTGATATTTTGATCGCTTGAGCGAGTTCATGTTATATTTTTAAACTTGTCTGGGTATTTGGTTTGGAGTCTCGGGGGCTCGGGTAAGTTTCAGATTAGCTTCGGAGTGTTTTGGTAAGAACCTTGAGTGCTGTTCTGGTTTCATCGCATTTGCGATGTTTTGGTCGCAAATGCGACTACCGCATTTGTGAGGTAGTGTTTGCATTTGCGAACCTGGGCTGCTGGGGATTGGATCGCATTTGCGATGGAGTTATCGCTTTTGCAAATCCTGAAGAGTTTCGCATTTGCGGACTCTGTATCGCATTTGCTATGAAGGCCTGGTCTGTTAGGGGCCGCATTTGCGATGTTTTGTCTGCATTTGCGAACCCCTTGTCGCAAATGCGACATCTGCAGCCTGCTAAATGCTGAAAATTCCGAGACTTAGCTTCATTTTGTTATATTTTGAACCCTAACTTCGATGGGAAACAATTTTGTGAAGGTATTTTCATACCAAATCATTGGGTAAGTACCTCTAATCAATTCTCAGCTACATTTCATGATTTTACATAAGATTTAACATCAAATTCATGAGAATATAGGGAAACTTTGGGGATTTTGTTAAAACTTTGAAAACAAAATAAAAATTTAGGATTTGAGAGTCGAATAGGACTCGAATTTGGAAACAAAATACGTATTTGGACTCGTGAGGTTATGGGTAGTCAAGACCTACCCTTGGACTCGGGTTTTGATCGGGCGAGCCCGGGGATTGATCTTTGTTGACTTTTTAGAAATTATATAAAAATCATAGCTTTATTAATTGAAATTATTTTTCCTTGCATTGTGTGATGTATTTAAGTCGTCTTTGGCTAGATTGAGCCGAGCAGAGGTGAATTTATAAAGGAAAAGCTAAATTGAGTATTGAGTTAGCCGAATTGAGGTAAGTATCTTGCCTAACTTTGTTGAGAGAATTTTTCCTACTATTTGACATTGTTTGCTATATGCAGGGGTGATACATATATGGGGTGATGAATATATATGCATGTGCCAGGATTAACCATGCTCGGGGGTAAATTATGTTATAAATTGTGTCTTGTAGAATCACGTGACCTTCTTGCCTCATGTCTTACTTGACTCCTAAATACTAAGAACATAGTATTAAATGTTAGAAACTAAGACTTAGCTTATTACAACTTGATCAAATTTGATAAAATTCTGAGAATACATTGGTGTATTTAATTCGGTCATCAATATGCATAATCATTAATACATTGCTACGGCCGATATTCTTGAGATACTAGATTCTATACTTGTGTTGTACATCATTTGCGAGATTTGTTGGAATACTTGAATAATAAGGTTCTTGCGGGTTTATTGAACTATTATTGGCTTGGAAAGTTGTGATTGGGATTCATTTGGAATATTCCTTTAAACACTCTCCTTGACATTATTTATGCTTCCTGCCTTGGTTTGTCATTGATATACATATGCTTGGTAAGTAAGAGTGTAAAGTACGAAGAGTGATACCGTGCCTTTGTTTATACATTATCATGTGAGGGAGAGTGTAAAGCACGAAGGGTTATGCCGTGCCATATTATTGAGAGTAAAAGCATGAAAGGTAATGCCGTGCCATATTATTAAGAGTAAAAGCACGAAGGGTGATGTCGTGCCATATTATTGAGAGTAAAAGCACGAAGGGTGATGCCGTGCCATATCATTTATGAGTAAAAGCACGAAGGGTGATACCGTACCATGTTATGTGAGTGTAAAGCACGAAGGGTGATGCCGTGCCATTTCATTTATATTATCATGCTTTAAATTATCATGAGTTCATGGCACGATGGGTGTTTCCGTGCAGGTGAGGACGAGGGACATATATTATGTTGTGATATCTTTCCTTTGTGTACACGTTCATGCCGTTACATTGAGCTGTTATTGTTGTATTTATGGTTCTTATATGACTTGTCGTTAATGCCCTGTTCTTGTTCTTTATCTTATTTGTTATTATGTCACTCATGCCTTCTACTTGCTAAACTTGTAAATACCATGCCTACTTCCTGCTGTCATAATTATATCTTTGTCGTATCTATTTTGGTTGCACTTAGTACATGCCTTCTACCGTGCTAGTCATTCATGCTTCTACTTGTTAACACATAAAGATCATGTATTCCCCTCTTATTCGTTATATTGGTATTTATGCCTCCACCATGCTAGTTAGTTGAAGTTACATTCCTTTTCCTGATTGTTTTCATCACCTTTATGCTTTCCGCCTAGTCTGTGACTGATGCCCTTATGTACATTCTCGTTCATTATTGCTACTTGCGTATTTCCTATTTTGCCATTACTGTTATCGGCATTTCTGCCATCTGGTTGGTACTGTTGTATGCATATTTGGTGAAGATGAGATAAATGCACAAAGGGTGTTGCCGTGTAATTGACTTGATATCAGAGTATATTCCTCACGTTATGAAAGTTATGGGGTGACTATTGTGGTTTATTGGTTTCACTCTAGGGAAAAGATTGGTTGAGATATTGGAAACTGTTGAATTGTGATCTCTTCTAGTACTCTGTTATTGTTTTGTACATTCGTTTCGTGTACTCTATCCTGTTATACTGTAGTATAGTTCTATTGCTAAATTTCGGTACAGATTTTTATTAGTGAGCATTCTTTTACAACAAGCCTCGTCACTACTTCGACGAGGTTAGACAAAATACTTACTGGGTACATGGGGTCGGTTGTACTCATACTACACTTCTGCACCTTGCGTGTAGACTTTTGGAGCGGAGCTGCTGGTGATGTAAGGAGCTGACCCTGAAGATGTTCGTGCATTCCGGATATGGCTGCCACTTGTCCTTGGTGGTTTTAGATTTTGTTAATCTGTTTATATAGCTTTCAAACAGATCGTGTAATTATTTGTATCAGCTTTGTAATTCTAAGTCTTAGAAGCTCATGATTTGTATTACCAGTTCTTGGGTTAATTTGTAAATGTCCAGATAATTCTTCACTATTTTCCTATAATTTCATTTGGTTTGTATTGTCTGTTAGTTGGCTTACCTAGCGAGTCGAGTTAGGTGCCATCGCGACTAGTAATATTTGGGTTGTGACAAGTCCAATAAAATATTATGGGCTAATATAATTGAATTAATTATATAAGTCCGATATATATGGGTTAAATAAATAAATTCAAATTTATTGGGCTAGCCCAGATAATCAGGCTATAAGTGATGAACCCACTTTATTGAGCCCAAGATGTCATCTTCCTGGAGGCCAAGTTTGGTGCCATGTGTCGAATGACGTGGCACGCCAAGTCAAACAGAAGAGACAATGAGATCATGCCACGTGTTAAAATGACAAGGCGTGCCTAGTCAAATTAAAAGGTCAATGAAATCACGCCACGTGTGCACGTGACATGTTCTGACCAATCAAATGGGGCCTTGTCACTCTTCAATCTGATTGGTCAGAAAGAGTTTGTTCTCATCACAATTCTTCCCTCCTACCACTATAAATAGGGGTCTTCATAACCCAGAAAAGACACCAGAAGTTATAACAAAAAGCAAGAGAGAACTCGTAGATCAAACGCCGCAAATTTCTCTATAAGTTTCAAATTTCAAGGAATCAAGTTCAAGTTCAAGAAATCAAGTTCAAGCTCAAGAACGAAGAGCAAATCAAGATTCAAGGAGTACGAGTTCAAATCAAAGTTTGTGCTAGTTAAATTTAAGATCATCGTTCGTGACAACAAATATAGGTTCAAGATCAAGCTCAAAGGCCATTGAATTTATATTGGAAAAGTAGAATCAGAGGAACCATAGAGATTGTAACACTCAAATATTTGAACTAAAATACTAAGATTGTTGCAATATTTTCGGTCTTGATTTTATTTTCTCGACATAAATTTATTGTCTACAAATTATGGCACGCCCAATGGGACAATATCTACCTCTTATCTCAAATTTTCAATCACCAAAGTTTAAGAACATCGAAACGGCTTCAAAGAAAATCAACCCCAGATCAAATTCCACCAAGGCTGCTAATTCCAGGTTCTATGCTGATGTAGAAAGCATCCTCAATGTTACCTTTGGAAGCTTTGGACCAACTACAAGGAGCAATGCAAGCTCTTTAGGACAACAAGCACTCCAAGTGTCATCCGCATCAACCCCTATTTTCGGATCTTCATCCTCAAAAGGAGCAAGATCTTCCACAAACTCATCCGGAGGAGTAAGTGATGTTGCTGAAAAGATTAAGAAAACTATTGCTTTGCTTGACCTCTCCAGATCCAAGAACTCTACTGTGAAGGAAGATGATGATGCTTCAAGTGATAGATCCTCTCCACTTACACTGCATAGTGTGAGCCAATCAAGGATCAATATGTGTGACAATCCATGCTACTCTCCATCGTCCACAACAATCATGCAAGCCATGGTGACAAACACATCATCTGTGGATGAGCAGTTGGCAAACTTGACGGAAGCAATTGCTGGCTTGACCAAGTGAATGCAAAATCAAGATGCTAGAATTGACAAGTTAACAGACAGGGTGGAAATCTTGATGGAAGAAGAATCCACCCATGCACCTGGCAAGCTCCCAGAGGTTCTAGAGAGTAATTCTCCTCCAAGACAAGTAGCATCCACTAAGGCTATTCCTATCTCATCTGAAGGGATGATTCCAATCGATCAACTGAAGAGGTTTATTGAAGTAACTATTAAAAGAAAGTACGAAGTTGCTACCAAGTCCTCTCTTACAAACGCAAAGCCATATACTGCGAGGATCGATATGTTAAAGATGCTTGCTGGCTATCAACCTCCAAAGTTTCAACAGTTTGATGAAAAAGGCAATCCAAAGCAACACGTGGCACACTTCTTTGAGACATGCAACAACGCCGGGACTTGTGGAGATTACATCGTCAAGCAATTTGTCCGCTCATTAAAAGGAAATGCTTTTGACTGGTACATAGACCTCGAGGCTGGATCTATTGATAACTGGGATCAACTAGAGCAAGAGTTCCTCAGCCGCTTTTATAGTATGAGACACACTTCGAGCATCATGAAACTTATAAATACTTGTCAACGGAAGGACAAACCAGTTATTGAATTTATCAATCGTTGGAGGAATGCAAGCCTCAACTGCAAAGACATGCTTAGTGAAGCTTCTGGCATAAAGATGTGCATCCAAGGTATGAATTGGGGATTGCGCTACATCTTGAAAGGTATCAAGCCTAGCATATTTATAGTGCCCATGACATGGAGTTAAGCATGGCCTCCACTGGAAACGAAAGGCTTCCTATCTATGAGCCTCGCAAAGGGAACGATAAGCAAGAAGTCAGGAAATGGAGCAAGTTTGCACCCAAGTCTGAAAACAAAGAAGCTATGAATGTCAACACATCACATGTGAAGTTCACAACGATGGTGAGCAAGAAGAAGAATACGAAATCCATTTCTTTTCAAGATAAACCAAGTGGGAAGTTGACTCTAAAAGAAATGCAAGAGAAGGAGTACACATTTCTGGATTCTGATGTGCCAACAATTTTTGAAGAACTCCTCGAGTTAAATCTCATTGAGCTTCCGGAGATGAAGCGACCAAATAAAGCTGGTAAAACGAATAACCCAAATTGCTGCAAATACAATCGACTTCGCTGATGCAAAGTTCTACTTCAAAAATCGCATTGTGAAGGAGATAAAAGCTGATGATGTCATGAATGACAAGAATGACGAGTTAACGACTAAGAGAGCTGAGGTGGTTGCCGACAAAACCAAAGCTGTTGCTGAGGAGGTACACCCCAACCCAAATAAGTTTCATAAAGGAAGCATTGTGTTTCACGACAAGAAAGTAACTTCTGCACTCCAATACATTCCTAGAAAGAAGAAAGATGAAGGTGGATCATATAATCTCCAAACAAACATGCTAAAGGGATTAACTCTTCCGATCAAACAGATTGAGGCGATAAAGTTGTCCTCGAAGGTACTTAGAAAGTCTATGTCTTAGAATTCACCATAAGATATAGCATTTCCTACGAAGTGTACGGATGAAGGTTTTGATCTCAATACTTACAAGTTATTTGCAAAGGCTGGATATAATCCCAATGAGCCGTCAAAGTTAGGGAAGCTCCCATCAGAAGCTGCTACGAGGCAACCACGTGAAGGTTTGGGATATAAACAACCCTCACTAGTGCGCATCTCCATAAGAAGGGCAAACAATAATTATATCATTGTAGATGATGAATCTACCGCTTCTAACATGCCTTCTATCTTTGATTGACTTGGAAAATTAACTGCAAGGACTTCCATATTTGAGAGATTGGGGACATTAAAGAAGGGGAACAAGTTCCAAAGAAATTAAACGATTAGCTATAAGAGCACCCGCTTTTCCTAGAATCCAGAAGATCTCTAAGGATTTTCAAAGTTTGGTTCCTTCCGGAATGAGGCGACAAACAAAACTTGTGGTTTCATGTAAAGAAATACTGAAGGTAAAGCCATATACTGTGGTCTACACTAAGGAACATGATGAAGATGAAGAAAGTGTAGGTTCTTCGTATCATGTTATTGCACTAGGCGAGAATGGTGTTTCGGCTCTAACGGATGATGATGAGAAATTGGAGGATGTTTCACCGTGTTATCACATATCCTTCAACGATGGGGACCCTCAAGAAGATGAAGATGTAAAAGATGCTCCACCTGAACATGAGGAAGGGGTGAAGACAACAGTTGATGCCTTAAAAGAAGTTAACCTTGGCACTGATGAAGAACCGAGGCCCACTTATCTAAGTTCTTTACTAGCAGTTGATGAAGAAATAACTTATATGGAGTTACTCAAGGAGTTTATGGATGTCTTCACTTGGAGTTACAAAGAGATGACTGGATTGGACCCTAAAGTAGTAGTCCATCACCTTGCCGTCAAGAATGGCGCTCGTCCTGTTAAGCAAGCTCAAAGGTGCTTTAGGCCGGACTTGGTTTCCTTGATTGAAAGTGAAGTTAACAAAATCATTGAAGCTGGCTTTATTCGTGAAGTTAATTACCCAACATGGGTCTCAAGTATTGTCCCTGTAAGGAAGAAGAATGGCCAGATTTAGGTGTGCGATGACTTCAGGGATCTCAATAATACATGTCCTAAAGATGAATTCCCGCTTCCTATTCCAGAGCTGATGATCGATGCTACTACTGGTTATGAGGCAATGTCTTTCATGTACAGTTCGTCGGGCTATAAACAAATTTGCATGGCACCAAAAGATGAAGAGATTACTGCATTCCGTTCCCAAAGAGTATTTATTGCTACAAGGTAATGCCTTTTGGCTTGAAGAACGCTGGTGCTACTTACCAAAGAGCTATGCAGAATATATTTGATGACCTTCTCCACAAGAATGTCGAATGCTATGTTGACAACTTGGTAGTAAAATTAAGAAAGAAGAGCGACCACTTGAAAGACTTGAGAATGGTGTTTGAGTTGCTCTGGAGGTACCAACTTAGGATGAATCCATTGAAATGTTCCTTTGAAGTTACTTCTGGAAAGTTTCTTGGTTTCATTGTCCAGCATTGAGGGATCAAAATTGATCAAGCTAAAGTAGATGCAATTTTAAAAATGCCTGAGCCTCGGGATATTCATGAGTTAAAAAGAGTACAAGGAAAGCTAGCATACCTTAGGAGATTCATCTCGAACCTAGTTGGGAGGTGCCAACCATTCAGTCGCCTCATGAAGAAAGGCGTCGCATTCAAGTGGGACCAAGCTTATAGCAATTCCTTTGAAAGTATCAAAACTTACTTGATGAAGCCTCCAGTTTTGACAGCCCCTATACTTAGAAAGCCACTGATACTATATATTTCAGCACAAGAAAGGTCTGTTAGAGCGCTGTTGGCCCAAGAAAATAGTGAATGAAAGAAAACTCCCTTTACTACTTGAGCAGGATGATGACACCAAATGAGCTGAATTATTCATCAATCGAAAAGTTATGTTTGGCACTAGTCTTCTCAATCCAAAAGATGAAGCACTATTTTCAAGCTCATGTCGTTCGTTTGGTTTCTAGAGCAAATCTCATCAAGTTCGTGATGTCAAAACCTGTCCTTAGTGATAGACTAGCAAGGTGGTACCTCCAGTATCAACAATTTGAAATTGTGTACATCCCTCAAAAGGCTATAAAAGGACAAGCGTTAGCGGACTTCTTGGCAGATCACCTTATACCTGATGATTGGGAGCTAACTGACGAACT
Organism: Nicotiana otophora; assembly: GCA_000715115.1. Taxonomy (NCBI): domain Eukaryota; kingdom Viridiplantae; phylum Streptophyta; class Magnoliopsida; order Solanales; family Solanaceae; genus Nicotiana; species Nicotiana otophora. Next base: position 14,325 of record AWOL01S0011314.1, on the reverse strand, counting down.
ACCTATGAGGACGCAATGGTCATTGAAGTTCAACCTCTATGGAAGATGTACTTTGATGCTGCTGTATATTGCAGAGGAGCTGGTGCTGGTGTAGTATTTGTCACTTCTCAAGGTGAAGTTTCGCCTCTCTTTTTCGTTGACGCAACTCTGCTCTAACAACGTTGCTGAGTATCAAGCACTAATACTTGGGCTTGAAATGGCTGTTGAAATGAAGTGGTTGCAATTGTAAGTCTTTGGTGACTCTCAGTTGGTGATCAACTAGCTTTTAGGTAGTTACGAGGTCAAGAAACCTGAACTACGCCCAAATCATGATTATGCTAAAAAATTAATGGGGTAGGTAGGTTACGTGACTATTCAACATATGCCAAGGAAAGAAAACAAGAAGGTTGATTCTTTAACTGCCCTAACTTCATCGTTACCCTGCCTGATCAAGTGCAAGTTACTATCTGCCAAAAATGGGTAGTGCCGCCGCCAAATGAGGCTGAAGGTGAAGAAAATGAACTCAAGCATCTTGTCGCTGTTTCTGAAGCTGAGAAAGAAGAATGGCGACAACCCATTATCGACTACTTAAGCTATGGGATAATTCCAGAACATCCGAGGAGAAAGACTAAAATCCGTCGTCGTGCACCTCGCTTCCTTTACTATAAAGATACTCTATACAGGTCATTCGAGGGAGTACTCCTGCGATGCTTAGGGGAAGAAGAAGCACTCCAAGCTTTGCAAGAGGCACATTCTGGGGTATATGGGTCACACCAGTCTAGACCAAAGCTCCACTTCCATATAAAAAGGATGGGATATTATTGGCCAACGATGGTAAAAGATTGCTTGGACTATGCTTGAAGATGCAAGGCTTGTCAATTCTATATGAATTTTATTCATCCACCTTCTGAAGTGTTGCACCCAACTGTTGCATCCTGGCCGTTTGACGCTTGGGGATTAGATGTTGTTGGACCACTACCAAAGTCCTCTGGTGGGCACCTATACATCTTGGATGCAACTGACTACTTCTCAAAATGGGCTAAAGTTGTTGCTCTTAAGGAAGTAAAGAAGGACAATGTTGCAAGTTTCATCCGAGTAAACATTATCTATCGCTTTGGCATTCCTAGTCACATAATAACGGATAATGGCAAGCCGTTCGACAATAGGTTGATGAACAAGATTTGTGAACTCTTTAACTTCAAGCAACGTAACTATTCTATGTATAATGCTGCCGCCAATGGTCTAGCCGAGGCATTCAACAAGACTCTATGCAACTTGTTAAAGAAAGTCGTCTCCAAATCCAAACGGGATTGGCATGACCGTATGGAAGAAGCTCTGTGGGCATACAGGACAACTCATCGCACGCCACACACAAGAGACCCCTTATTCACTTGTCTATGGGGTCGAATCCGTTTTGCCACTTGAGCATCAAATACCTTCATTATGATTAGCTATTCAAGAAGGGATCACTGATGAAGAAAATGCCCGATTTCGACTAGCAGAGTTGGAGGCTCTTGATGAGAAGAGGTTGGAAGCTCAACAGAGTCTTGAATGTTACCATGCTCGATTATCTCGTGCCTTCAATAAAAGAGTTCGCCCAAGATCCTTTCAAGTAGGAGATCAAGTCCTTGCCATACGAAGACCCATTATTACTTCACATAAACCTATAGGGAAGTTAACTTCAAAATGGGATGGGCCATATGTTGTGCAAAAAGCTTATTCAAGTGGAGCTTACAAGCTGGTTGATGCATATGGCATAAGAATCGGCCCTATTAATGGCAAATTCTTAAAGAAGTATTATCCTTGAAGTTGCAACGCTCCTTGATGCACGAGCCTAAACTGTATATTCCTACACTCCTGGCCCGTATAAGTCTAAACTGTGTACGACCCACCTAAACAAAAAAAGTCTGCTAGGTTGAAAACCTCGAAAGAGGCATCCTAGGCAAAAGTTAGGACATAAAAAAAAGTCCGCTAGGTTAAAAACCTCGAAAGAGGCGTCATAAGCAAAAGTTAGGACATAAAAAAATATCACCCATTCTGAACTACGGTATGACTTGATCCTCTTCACCGAGGTATGTAGGCAGCTTAGAATTTCATTCTGAGTTCAGTTGCATAAGTTCAGAAGATACATATTGCCTCAGTCGTTGTGCTAATAAAGTATGATGGAAGTAATTCATTCAACCAATAATTGAAAATCAAGCTGAAATTTCATTGTTCTTTTGAACTTTGGATCTCATATGACTTAGAGGGGGCAAGCCTCCATGATAAACCAGTGTCTTCAATGGGAAATTATAGTCTTTTAGGGAGCTACCAAGTATTTGTACTGAAGTTCAGGGATTCATTATGTCTTCATGTTCACCAAATCTTTAAGTCCTCTGATCTTTAAATTCGCTGCTCTTCAAGTTGAAATATTTAAGCCCTCCAAGTTGAAGTCTTCAAGTCTATCGGTCTTCAAGTTGAAGTATTCACGTTCACCGCTCTTCACGTTGAAATATTTAAGCACTCCAAGTCTCCAAGTTGAAGTCTTCAAGTTCGTCGGTCTTCAAGTTGAAGTCTTAAAATTCACCGGTCTTAAAGTTGAATTGCTTAAGCCCTCCAAATCTTCTAGTTGAAGTCTTTAAGTCTGCTAATTTTTCAAGTTGAATTTTGTAAGTCCACCACTCTTCAAGTTGAAGTCTGCAAAGTCCGCTAAATCTTCAAAGTTTTCCAAGTGTTCAAGTCGATGTCATCAAGTCCACGGAGTCTTCGAGTTGAAGATTTCTAATTTTCCAATCTTAAGGTGGACATTTAAGTCCCTTTGCACCTTAAGTTGGTCTCTTCATGGGTTTGTCCTTAAAAGGAACTATAACTTTTCAATCTTAAGGTGGACATATAAGTCCCTTTGCACCTTAAGTTGGCCTCTTCGTGGGTTTGTCCTTAAAAGAAACTATACTTTTCAATCTTAAGGTGGACATGTAAGTCTCTCTGATATCCGGGCCACCTTGAGAGTAATCTCTCCGATATTCGGACCGTGATGAGTATCCATCCTTTCGCACCCTGAGAGTAATCTCTCCGATATTTAGACCACCTTGAGAGTAATCTCTCTGATATTCGGGCCGCGATGAGTATCCATCCCTTCGCACCCTGAGAGTAATCTCTCCGATATTTGGACTACCTTGAGAGTAATCTCTTTTATATTTGATCCACCTTGAGAGTAATTTCTCCGATATTCGGACCGGGATGAGTATCCATCCCTTCACATCTTAATAGTAATCTCTCCGATATTCAAGCCACATTGAGAGTAATCTCTCCGATATTTGGATCACCTTGAAAGTAATCTCTCCGATATTCGGGTTGGGATGAGTATCCATTCACCATATTCATGCAAGAACTTGTACTTCTCTTCTTGGCCTACAAAAAAAAGAGGAAAAATAAAAGCAAAGGAAAATATGCAGAACCTAAAATGGTGCTGTGCAGCTAATTGATGCTCGTAAATTGGAGAGCACACATCCTAATATAGATAATTAAAGGTGGCTTGTGAGAAGTAATTTTCTATGTGGGAAGCAGATCAATCGCTATAATTGGAGTTCTAAAAGGATTTGGTTTGTTAAGGCGGCAGGAGAATTCTAACTTATAGTGGGAATTTCGCTGGATGATAAAGAGACTAAACCAAAACCTATAATAAATATCTTTGTTAGAGTTGGAGACAGTAAATGTCTTAAAGTAAGATAAGTTTCCATTCAAATGTATTCACAAATAGGAATACTACGTGGACACGTTGCAACACATGAAATCAAAACTAGTCATTACAATGAGATGAAAATCAATAATCTGACAATCTTTGGCAATGTTGAAATTAATATGCTTTTGTCGTTGCATTTTACAAGTGACTGGTCTGGCTACCGTTTAAATTCGAAATTGATTCAAGGTCCAGATTTCATATCTTTATGATACTTCAATCCTTGTCTTTTAAAGCTCAACATGTTTAAATTTTGACAAGCCTTGAATTAGGGCATTTGTAAGCATTTAAATTTTATCGAATTTAAATCGATAAAATAATATGGACTATATTTTAAATATATTAGTCCAACTAAATATTATGGGATAGTATAATTGAATTAATTATATAAGTCCGATATATATGAGTTAAATAAATAAATTCAAATTTATTGGGTTAGCCCAGACAATCAGGCTACAAGTGGTGGGCCCACTTTATTGAGCCCAAGATGTAATCTTGCTAGAGGCCAAGTTTGGTGCCACATGTCGAATAACGTGGCACGTCAAGTCTAACAGAAGAGCCAATGAGATCATGACACGTGTCAAAGGCATGCCAAGTCAAATTAAAAGGTCAATGAAATTACGCCACGTGTGCAAGTGACATGTTCTCACCAATCAAATGGGGCCTTGTCACTCTTCAATCTGATTGGTCAGAAAGAGTTTGTTCTCATCACAATTCTTCCTTCTCACCACTATAAATAGGGGTCTTCATAACCCAGAAAAGATACCAGAAGTTATAACAAGAAGCAAGAGAGAGCTCGTGGATCAAACGCATCAAATTTCTCTACAAGTTTCAAGTTTCAAGCAATCAAGTTCAAGTTCAAGAAATCAAGTTCAAGCTCAAGAACGAAGAACAAATAAAGATTCAAGGAGTACGAGTTTAAATCAAAGTTCGTGCTAGTTGAATTCAAGATCATCGTTCATGATAACAAATATAGGTTCAAGATCAAGCTCGAAGGCCCTTGAATTTATGTTGGAAAAGTAGAATCAGAGGAACCATAGAGATTGTAGCACTCAAATATTTGAAATAAAATACTACGATTGTTGCAATATTTTCGGTCTTGATTTTATTTTTTCGACGCAAATTTATTGTCAACAGAAACATTCCACATTAGAGCATCACAAACCCAAAAAAGCATTGTGAAATTTCTTGTGATCAAAAAGAGAATACCAAAGCTTTAATAAGAGTATTACTGGTTAGTGAAAACAAAGAAGATGAAAATCAAGAGAATCTTCTTTATCATCAGCAGCGGAAGAAGAGTTCATTAAGGAGTAAAGCAGCACGCTTTGTATCAGATGTTGCTACTGTTTTTCTGAATCATCACTAATGTAACGACCCGGCCGGTCGTTTTGAATAGTACAATCCCGTTTTTTCTATTTATTGCTCAATTTATGCTTTACCGTTGTTATGTGGCTTGTCGGGGTAATTGTTTCGGGTTCGGTGAGGTTTTGAAATAAATTGGGACACTTAAAGCCCGTTTGGACATAAGAATGTTTTCCTTTTTTTCCAAAAAAAAAATTATTTTTTTCGAAATCAGCGTTTGTTCATAAAACTTTCCAATTTTCACTTGAAGATGCATTTTAAAAATTTTCAAAAATTTTAAAAACTCCAAAAGGTTGTTTTTTAAAATTTTCACTCAAATAACTCACAAAACTTCAAAAATAACCCAAAATTATATTCACATCCAAACACACCTCTAAATTTTAAATACTATTTTTACTTGAAATATTTTTCCCTATTTTGGAATTTTACGATTCTTATGTCCAAACGCTCACTTAGTCTCCAAGATAAAAACTTAAGTTGAAAAGGTTGGTCGGATATTGATTTATGTGTAAACGACTCCAGAATAGAATTTTGATAATTTCAATAGCTCCGTATGGTGATTTTGGACTTGGGAGCGTATTCGAAAAATTATTTGAAAGTCCGTAGTGAAATTAGGCTTGAAATGGCTAAAATAGAAATTTAAGTTTGGAAGTTTGACCGGGGAGTTGAATTTTTGATATCGGGATCGGAATCCAGTTCTGAAAATTTTTATAGCTCTGTTATGTCATTTATGACTTGTGTGCAAAATTTGATGTCAATCGAAATTGATTTAATAGATTTCAGCATCGAATGTAGAAGTTAGAATTCGTTAGTTTTTGTTAAGCTTGAATTGGGCGGTGATTCGTGGTTTTAGCATTGTTTGATATGATTTGATGTTTTGACTAAATTCGTATGATGGTTTAGGACTTGTTGGTATAATTGGTTGAGGTTCCGAGGGCCTCGGGTGGATTTCGGATGGGTAACAGAGTTAAATTTGATTATTTCAAGAATGTTTCAACGTCGTTTCTTCAATAATAAGTGGTATCACATTAAGCAAATTAGTTCCGAATTCAGTTTTGATTGAAGTATTAGATCTGTGTTGAAATTTCGGAGCCATAGCGAAAAGAATCGTAGAATTCGGACATAGTATGAGAGAGTTATGCCCATTTTCGTGTCGGAGAAAAAAAATAATTTCCCGTCGCCAACGTTCAGGGTAGCGTGGAGCGCTAGCCCTGGCACTGGGATTTTTTTAGATACTAGAAACAGCGCCACAGGCAGTGCCCCACGCCACCTGTGGCGCCCGAATTGTAAAACTCTATTAAACGGGGCTTTTTTGGCCATTTTTGACATAAACATAGTTGGGGAGCTCGGTTTGGACGATTTTCAGAGGCAAACTTCACAAATTGGACTGGAGTAAGTGATCTTAACTTGATTTGATCCGTTATTCATGAATCTAATATTATTTCCAGTACGGAAAGTCAAGTGTTACCTGAATCATATTTTATTTTCACCGTATTTCAATTTTTGTAATTGCAACATGTAATATCTTGTCTATTAGAAATTTCTAAATATGATAGTTAGAGATTACTGTATTTCAATGAGTCGTTCCCGTCTTATTAGTTAGATGATTAGTATTTTTATTTGCCATTTGACTTTTAACTGAGTTTTTGGATTTAATTAACTAAATATATGGGGTAAAATATGTTCATATTTAATGATTGCATGAGAAAGCGACATGTGTAACCGAAAATAAAAGATAGCCAAACCCGGAAGCAATGATCTCTCTTGTCATCGGAGAGAATGATACTCATAAAGACAAAATAAATACCGCCATCCGGTAGCATTCAATAAAGAATATTGTATAGCATTAAGTGCATGATCCGTTACAGAGAATATGGCATTTACTGTCCACCATTATACATTCTTCAATGGCCCTCATAATTGTCATTAAAGAGGAGCTTAATCCTAGGATCTTGTTCCCTAGGTATAACTATAAATAGTGAGTTATATCATCATTGTAAGGACACGAATTTTCTGACAAGCATATACTATACTTCATCAAAAACTCAAATAAAATTTTACTTTCTTGCTTATTTGCACTGTTCTTATTGCTCCTGGTAGCTCTGCGCCTGGAACCAAGATATCTACCATTTCTTTAAATTTTAAGGCTAAGTCTTATATTTCTGTCTAATCGGTCTGTTATTTTTGGATCAAATTAATTCACTTGTCTATAAACCACGTATAAATTCAACTGTACCGTTTTAAGGGTAAACAGTTTGGCGCCCACCGTGGGGCATAGACAGTCGTGTAATTGAATTGATCCCCACATCTATTACTAACTTGATTTTATAATTGTTGCACTTCAGCTGTCATATATCGCTGTTTTTGGAAATATTCTTGAGAGTTATTATCTTTTGTTTTAGTTGAACCTGATATGAAATTACTGTTTGGGTCTTGAATGTTGAACTTGAAAGCATGCCTATCTTCTTATATTGGAAATTACTGTAATTGGACTTAGCTGTGAAGCTCGTCATTACTTTCAGTTCTTTATTTTGTATTGTTACTTACTGAGTTGGTTGTACTCATACTACACCCTGCACTTCATGTGCAGATTCAGGTATTTCCGGACACAGTGGGTGTTGATTCCTTCGCACATTTTATTTTTTGGATATTCTGAGATAGTTGCCGGTGTTTTGCAGACCTTGTCTCTCCTTCCCTATATTCTTGTTTACTGTATTTGGTCTCAGACTATTATAGACCGTGTTTTCCAGACTTATGATGTATAGATACTCATGTACTGTGTGACACCCCGATATTTGGGAATTCTGCGTTATGTTTTGGATTTTCTATCCCGTTTATGAGAACTTTGGCTATTAATTCATTCTTGTTAAAAGTGTTGGAAATATTTGTAAGAAGTCGGCTTTCCTAGTACCACGTTAGGCGCCATCACGACAGGTTAGTATTTTGGGTCGTGATAAGTTGGTATCAAAGCCTAGGTTACATAGGTCTCACGAGTCATGAGCAGGTTTAGTAGAGTATTGCGGATCGGTATAGAGACGTCTGTACTTATCTTCGAGAGGCCGCTGAACCCTTTGGAAATCTCACTTTCTTGTATTCTATCATGCGATTGATTCAGTTTGAAACATAATTCTTTGAATCCCTTCCACACATTTGTGTGCGCATGTGAGCGCTCGGTATCGTCTGTGCATCACCGGTTTATGATTCCATGAACGAGGTTTGAGATGAGTATTCTGTGTTTTGGTGATGGCCCAGTCTGGAGGACTTAAGGCCGAGGTTAGACCACATCTTAAGCTCGATAGTTTTGGTTGTGAGAACTTATGCGTTCGGTAGTATCCCTATGAGTGAAATTTATGGCTCGATGAGCGGTTGAATGACTATATGATGAGTATGATGTGAATGCGGGATGTGTTCAGATGGGTTGAATGAGACAAATAAAGTTTACTTGTGACTCAAGAGTTTTTTATTGGGTACTTGATTCTTGTTTTGATGTGACGTACGGTCTTGAGATATGAGTGCATTTAGGGATCTGTCATGCTATTTAATTGTAGAGTGAAGTAGATTTTCATGTCGTGTTGATGAGTTCAAACTTAGAAATATTAAGTGATACCATAGTAATTGTGGCTGCGAAAGGGTATATCAAGATGCCAATTTGAGGCTAAGCAGGTGGGTTATCTCCTGCGAAGTAATCTACGTATGTGTGTTCCTTATAATGTTGAGTGGAGGGTTTCTTTTCTCCCAACGGGGTATATGTGTTGAAATTTGAGTTTGGATTAGTTGAGAAAGTTGACTTGACCGTCACGAGGATGAAGGCGAGCTTAGTAGATGATTTGAAGTATTTTATGGTGTGTGTTACCTGAGCTTGTGAAGAATTTTCGTGGAATTGACTGCGGGATTATGAAAATAGTAGAGTATGGGTATGGTGAGTTATCAGATATTTTGTTATATGGCTTTGAGCCAAGTGGGGGAGTCTTCTATCTACGATTTAATTGCACGATTATGTGCGGTATTGGTTTTGGTCCGAGGCATACTTGTTGATTAGTTATGACTTGCAGAGGTTGAGATCGGGGATGACTCAAGTAAGAAAATTTCTTGAATACAGGTTATATTGCACTTTATGAAAATATAAAAAATCATGAAATGATTAAATTGTTATTTTGAAGGATGTAGTGCGCGCATGAAGTTTGAATTTGATTGGAGGTGTTAAGACAGGGTTACTTCTTTGGGGGTTGTTGTGCTAATGGGGCTTGTGTCTTTCGGCCCATTTGGGCAGTGTAATTTAGATTTGAGCATAGTGGGTGACTTTCGAAAGGGTTCTAATGGATCCAAAATGTATATGTGTCAATTAAAAGTTTTTCGGAATTTGTATATCGCCAAAATCGGCTATTTACACTGGATAGTGCCGGGAATTGCGGTAATTCTGTATGACTATGGATTCTATTAGTGCAAGAAAGGTAACAAGGAATAATTTTAAGTCCACATAAGTCTTTTCAGTGTGGGGGTCATGGTTGTGGTACTTTTGTGGTGCTTAAGAAGAATACATTGGCTTATGGGCCTTAGGGCGGTATAGTTTTATGTTAGGATGTCTTGTAGTGAGCTTTAGGTAAGGATCGTAGTGTTCTGACAAGGAGAAGTGTCAACTTGAGGGTAATTCAGAAAAAACTCAAAGTAAATAGGACAACAAGGTAGTAGGCTAGACTAGTGTGGTAATGGTATGCTCGGTTCTTTTGGGTAATTATGATGTGGTGAGACTTTACAGATGTTTGGGTGGCAATATTCTTGGGTTTGGTGACCTGCGTGGCTTGGTTGGGTTAGAGGAATACAGTTCTGATAGTTTGGTTATGTACAAATGGATTTCAAAATGTTCTTGATGGTTTCTACCATGGTTTGAGCCGTATATTTTCTACCGGTGTGGGGAACGCGTTGTGTATTGTGATTTCCTCCTCAAATGAAGCAAGCGGAAAGTTTCTAACTGACAGGGTATGTAATTTGATGGTGATTCAGAGTTGATAATGAGATTCTCGTGCTTGTCACATAATGGCATGATAAATGTGATGTGTTGTGCCGGATTAAGATTTACATATACAAGGTGGCAGTTATTTCTTGAAGGGAAGGTCACGAATTCTAGACAGAATAGTCGGTTTCAGATATTTAGATTAATGTTATAACTGCTCGGTAATCCCTGAGATTGGTGCGTATTTCAGAAGGCGCATTGTGTTTTGACTTACAGATGTTCATCGGTATTGCGGTACTCACCTGGTGATAGATTGCTGATATCCCAATTATCGCTATGCGGCACAGAAGAATTATGAAAGTATTCCTAGTGCGATAATGGTGCATGAAGAATGTGATAGTCATTCGAGTGCTGGAGTTGTGAACAGTTACGGGGGTTCATGTGTTATATGAATTTGGGAGACTGGGAGTTCTAAGAAGCAAATTGTTTCAGGGTTGCGACCTGGTTGAGGTGAGTATTTTATTTAAACTCAGTGGAGGCACTAATTACATTAATTATTTATGATAGCTGTTGTCGCGCCCCGTTTTCACATGAAAGCGAGCCTCAATGTGTGACAACTCTTTTAAAGGAGGTATTAAAAGAGGAGAGTCGCCACCTAACGATTTGTAAGGTGCATTAGGGCACTTATTTGCAAATAACTCTGTTTTAACTAGTCAATGTCACCAAAAATTGGGTAATGACTCAAGTTACCTCAAAGAGAAGGTGTTAGGCACTCCTCGAGGTCCACAACTGTGGGTCCCGACCGAACTTAAGATTATGTGGATTATGATTAAGCTAGGTGATCAGGTAAACAAAGGGAATTCAGAAGTCAAAGAACTTTATTACAACATATAAAGAGGAGGGAGGTCCTAAGTTTTTTTAGCCTAAAGGATCACCCCGTGCAACATAAATAATACATTGTAACTCCCTCAAGATGGGGTGTTACTCATGTTATTCAGCGGGCACAGACTATCATCTCCTGCTACCCGATTATTATGTTTAAGTTGTTACCTAAAAGCATTCTAATTCAATTATAGGTCGTACCCTATGCGTGCACTACCCGTCCCATACCTATGGTCCAGAAGGTATTAGACCTTTACTTTGGATGGTTCTAGACCTCACTTAGGCTGCTCAAAAATGTCAAAGCTAGGCGACATAAGAAACACATTGGACTTCACATATATGCAGTCAAGGCTCAAGTTTGCCTCCACACTTAAGGAACAAATGCACGCAAGACAAATTGTATGTTGAGTAGTTCAGAATTAAGAACTTAGATCCCTATAGACATGATTTCTATGTGACAAGGCGTTAAGACATGCAAGCAGTTCAAAAACCAAGCGTCGCCCATAGACATGATTGTACAGTTGTCACATATTAATTGTTGAAATTGCAGATTTTCAGTTATTAATCCTATAGATGTTGCGTCTAAGTGATTTATGTAGTAAAGACAGTGGAATCTTTCGGGAGAAACCCAGAATTACTCACGCTTTTGATAGTGGTCTAAGTGAACAATAAACAATGTTGAGAGGGGCATTATTAAGGCGAATTGTGGTATCCTATAGGCAGTATCTTTAACAATTAGCACTTGGAACTGATTTTATTGTTATACTTAGTCCTATAGGCATGGTTTCTAGTGAAAAGTGCGATACAATAGCAAATGAAACGATCCAAATCCTATAGGCATGATTTCTAGCAATGCAAATTGAAGGAAAGTTCAACGATATTTATTTCCTATGGGCATGTTTTCTAATAACATGTAGCAACAAAGATAATTGAAGCATTTGAGCTCATGCTTTGCTAGTAGACAAGTAGTGTGAGTGTGTGCTTCTCCTAATAGAATGATTTCTATAGTGTACATAGAGAGTGAACGACACATATATCAAATATATTATTAAGTCCTATGGGCATGTTTTCTAATAACATGTAGCAACAAAGATAATTGAAGCATTTGAGCTCATGCTTTGCTAGTAGACAAGTAGTGTGAGTGTGTGCTTCTCCTAATAGAATGATTTCTATAGTGTACATAGAGAGTGAACGACACATATATCAAATACATTATTAAGTCCTATGGGCATGTTATCTACCTATCGTATGTAAATATTAAAATCTACCCCATTTCCTTTTACTAACAACCCCAATTGTTTATACAAAGATTATTACATGCCCAATAATGAGTAAAAGTAACAGCGTTACATAACAGTAATAATAGGCCCACAACATGCCCAAATAAAAATAAATACCTAGCATTGCCTGGGCCTTCAATAACTCTTACACGGCGTACCCAGGCCTTCAACAAAGAGCCACATTCAATACATGACTCAGGGATCCATCGAGGAGTCCAAAACCAATTTACCCAACCACAACACTAAGTGTTGCGTCACTTGAACCAACCAATTCAGGTACACAACACAAACATGGGGAAGTAGAATGAATAGGAACAACTTTGAGATTGAGGGAGTGACTAAGGACCAAGCCCTAGTGTGTCAGAGTTCACAAGGGCCTCAATTGGACCCGAGAAGTGCTCATACTAGGGAGGCCGACAATAGAACCTAGATAGCCTTGGCTTTCAGCCGGCTAAGAATGAGGAGTTTAGAATAGCATGAGTAGCAAGTAAGGAGAGTGGATAGTGATGGAGGGACAAATGTTAGGTGATACACTTATACTTAAAATAGACATAGCCAAGTTGAGCATACAAAGCAGCTAATCGAGCGGATCATAAGACTTTATTCAGTAAAACTTTAACATTTAGCAAAGTAGCACATAATAAACACATATTGGTAGAGTTAGGGGGAGGAACAGGTTTGCAAAGTTTGACAGAAATTAACACTAACAGGTTGACACTTAAGAAGTCCAATTTAGGCTAAGTATATATCTTAGCATCATAAGACAAATATGTTAATTCTCATCAAAAGTCAAGGCAGCATTGAAACACGTATTATGACAGGCCAAGTAATCACTGAAGGAACATGGAAGCAAGATATACTAGGAAGCATATTACCAAGGAAGCAAGATCATAGTTGAGGCAAAATGGAATGTTTGTCTTAAAATCCTAAGTGATGCTAGGGAANACAGTCAATCAGACTCAAGACTCAACACTAAATGATTCATTCAAAGTAGAGGGAGGTTTCCATAGAGTTGTAGTAGTATCCAAAGCAAGGTATGAAGAAATACTATAACTAACAACATATAGTCACAACAGTCAGATTCATATCAAACTAGGCACGCATTGAAGCTCAAAATTGAAACACATTCAGATGCCAGAGGTACATAACTGATTCCAANGACTCAAGACTCAGCACTAAATGATTCATTCAAAGTAGAGGGAGGTTTCCATAGAGTTGTAGTAGTATCCAAAGCAAGATATGGAGAAATTCTATAACTAGCAACATATAGTCACAACAGTCAGATTCATATCAAAATAGGCACGCATTGAAGCTCAAAACTGAAACACATTCGGATGCTAGAGGTACAGAACTGATTCCAAAAGAAATCAAAGAACCAACATAGAAGTGCAGACCATAATGAAGAACACATACTAGCCTAGCACAAACTAAGGACAAAGCAGTAAACTATCTCATGCATTCAACTATCATAGGATGACAAAGGAGTATTGAGCATTATCATAATAGTGAAATATCAGGGATTTACAACTAAATCATACTCATATAATTCAAACACATATAGGTATGCAGGAAAGAAAGAAAATTAGCATTGCAAGGGTTAAAAGCACTAACCAGTTACCTCAAGTTACCTCAAAGAGAAGGCGTTAGGCACTCCTTGAGGTCTACAACCGTGGATCCCGGCCAAACTTAAGATTATGTGGATTACGATTAAGCTAGGTGATCAAGTAAACAAAGGGAATTCAGAAGTCAAAGAACTTTATTACAACATATAGAGAGGAGGGGGGTCCTAAGTTTTTTAGCCTAAAAGATCACCCCATGCAACATAAATAATACTTCGTAATGGGTGTTACTCATATTATTCAGCGGGCACAGACTATCATCTCCTGCTACCCGATTACTATGTTAAAGTTGTTACCTAAAAGCGTTCCCATTCAATTATAATTTTTACCTTATGCGTGCACTACCCGTCCCATACCTATGGTCCAGGAGGTATTGGACCTTACTTTAGATAGTTCTAGACCTCACTTATGCTGCTCAAAAATGTCAAAACTAGGCGACATACGAAACACATTGGACTTCACATATATGCCGTCAAGGCTCAAGTTTGCCTCCACACTTAAGCAACAAATGCACGCAAGACAAATTGTATGTTG
>AWOL01S0011312.1:19691-29946 GCA_000715115.1 Nicotiana otophora | reverse complement strand
AACCAAAATTAGGAAGATGATCATGGTTCTAGCTCATTTGAGCATTTTATCAAACACTAGATGTGCATTAAGGTTTCAAGATCCTTTTATGGAGGATTCCATCATCCCACAACCCAACCTTTACCGTTTTTAGCTCAACAATCTTTCTACACCACTTGATAACACATGCATGTAAAATAACCAAGCCTCTTGCACAGATATTATCTTGCTTATTATCCATTTCTACACAAAATTCGAAATTGAGGGATAGGGTGTAGAATCTTACCTCTAGGATGAAGACCTAGTGAGTTTCCCTTCTCAATCTTCTAAAACTTGGGCAAGAATTGAAGAACAATTATTAGAGAACACCTTATCACTCTAGGGCACCCTCTATCTCTCTAAAATGTCAGATAATAGCTCAAAAAATGACCCAAAGAGTGTATTTAACGAAATAGGGTCATGTTTTAAAAACCCAAAAATGAAGCTCCGGAACAAGTTTTGCGGTCGCATATGATTATGCAGACCGCATATCGGTCGCATAATTGGTTACCAAATAGCCAAAAGAACTTCCTGTGTATGCGGTCACTATGCGGTCCGCATAACTGTTATGCGGTCACATAATGCACTGCATAACAGTTATGCTGTCGCATAGTCGACCGCATAGCTGCTTCCAGAATAGCCCTTTCCTGCTCACTTATGCGGCCATTATGCGGCCCGCAGAGTGATTATGCAGTCGCATAATGGACCACATAAATGCACTTTTCCGGCAAAATATTTCTTTTACTTTTCTGTGCATTGTTCAACCCAAAAGTCCGAGCCGCGGCGAGCAAGCTCACCACGAAGAATTTCTATAATACTCAAACACGTAAGCATAGTCCGGTACCATGAAACATTATTTTCTTTGCAAATTTTACCAGGCCTTACACTTAAGTACTTTGAAATTTTCCGAGGTGTTACACTTTTCTTTCCTCTTCTTTTCATGTTCGCCTTTACTATGTTATTTACTTCTTTTGCATACTTTTATCATGCAAATACTTGGAAATGTGCTATTATTTCTTCATAAAGCATGCTCCGTATCATACTACACACATACCAATTATCAACATAGCAACGCTTGATGAGAGTCCGCGCTTTCCTAAAATCACCCTTTTTAAATAAGAATGGCTTATTTGCGACTGACTAGTCAATCAGCAGTGCAGTTGACGGTCCACTGCCTTTCCTTCTCAAGTTGTCCATTTTGGAGTTCTGGTCTAGACCCTTCTAGAAACCCAACTCCAATTTCAAATGTACATGCATCATGCTAAACCTAGTACGGATTGAAGTGTTATTGACGTAACAACCTGTTAAGATAAACCTTGTCCAAAGTCCGACAGACATTTCATAATCCCAAAGGACACTATAATGTTATGTGCATTACTTGGAGAAAATGTGCCAATATGTTGATCATTATTGCATAAGTAGCCGAATATGGAGGGGGAAAGGGTTAACTTTATTTGTTTGCAGAAATGAAGAATGAGATCCACAGGTTCAGTATTGTCCAGAACATCCCGACTTTGCTACTTGACTGGTGGAATGACCTTGCACCTTGTGACAAAAATCATGTGAGGAGAGTACTTAGTGACCTACAATCATTTCTAAACATTCAACCAAATAGGGAACTGATCGAGGCTACTACCATGTTATGGGATGAGCTATTTTTCGATTTGGCAATATAGAAATGACTCATCTCCTAGAAGGAATAGGGGTTTCACCAAGTTAATATGGGATAGTCCGGGACTACTGGTGCCAGAAAATCTCACACCCCGCGATTTTTTGAAAATGTTGGGTTTTATGAAGAATGATGAACTGCTCTGTCTAAAACAGTCATACATCCCTTTTGGGTTTTTCTACGAGCGTTATGGGCATAACAAATCATATCGCCTTCATCAAGATGACCTATCCATTACTTCCTTAGGAGGGGTGCATCGCCGGGTTTTTTTGTTCATTTTCTGCTTCTTGGTGTTGTTGATATTTCCAATGCAAAGAGGAAGGATTCATACTCGCTTAGCCATGGCTGCCAGGACTTTAATATATGGTATCGAAGGACAAACTTACACTATCATCCTAATGATCTTAGCTGAGATATATCGTGCTCTGGATCGGTGCAAGTAGGGATTCAGACACTTTGAGGGTTATAATCTACTACTAAAAGTTTTGTTGCTGGAACACTTCTAGAGGGGAGAGTACCGTCAATAGCTTCTATGAAGGCCACTGAATGACTATATACCTAACCATCAGCCAAATAGAATGACGTTTATTCCAAAAGTGTTTGCAAAGCCTAGAAATACTGTAGGTTGGGTGCGTGTTTTCAACAATATGATAGACGAGCAGCTGCATTGGATGCTTGAATGGTTCCTAGTAGTGAGTTTATCATCAGATCGAAGGGGACTACTCACTTGGTTCTCATCGGGCTACTGGGCATCTACCCTTGCGCTCCTATAAGGGTAATGAGGCAAGCTGGAATAAAACAAGTCATACCTTGGGTTTCCAACATGTTCTAGTACAAGGAAGATTTAAATGGAGATGTCATAACAGTTAAGTTCAAAGCACAACACATGTGGAACCAAAAGATCATCGTAGAAGGAGAAACCATTTAGCCAGATAGGTATCACGCCGGCCATATGTACTACTATCTATCATGGTTAGAAGATGACGTAGCTGGGGATGTCAATCCAGGAGTCAATCTAAAAGATAGGATCATAGATGAAATGGTTGAGACATAGGTGAAGTACAAGAGGTTACACAAAAGGGTATTCAAATCCGAGGCTAAGCATCCAGAGCAACATAAGGCAAACATGGAGGTGATAAGGAAACGGAAAGAGATTGCCACTAAGTCGACGTAGAGATTAGAATACTTGGAGCAAGGATTGATGGAGCTAGAAGGGAAGATGAGGAAGAGACTTTGTGATTGTCAGGGCATGGATGACGATGAAGGAGGAAATCTTGCAAAAGCTTACTTATTGCTAGACATGCGCGATCTAGGGTACATGATTGATGGGGTCAAGAGAGTTAAGCATGGAGATGATGTTCTTTACTACTTTCTAGCTTAGATTAGATTTCTATGTAATAAGACCAAATGCCATTAATAATTTTATTATTATTGTTATTGTCGATTTAGTAAAAGATTGTTTTGTCTCATTTTCGCACTAATGAAATAAAGCAAATATTGGCACCAATTTTCTCCAAGTCTATTTGTCGCTTAGGCCTACCTGAGGCACAATGAGGTCCCCCAAATTAGGACGCAAATTATTGCATGACTCTGTGAAACATGTTTAAATATTGCGAACACTCTTTTGTTTCACCTTACTGACTTGGTTACCTTTTGCTTTTTCTTTCATTTTGATTATTCCCATTCCCAAAGGTTGGTTCGTGCATACTGGCATCGTTAGCATACCACACCAGATCCACAGATCCTCCACCTCCTACTCCACTTAGTGACCCCGAAAGGAAAAAGCATGGGCAGAGGGAAAATTGATGATTTAAGTGGTATCCGAGAAGATTATGTTGGTGTGGCTGAAAATGTTGAAACTTCAGATGGTAGAAGCACTCTGGGGCAGAATGAGTTGGTCTTACATTTGGAGCAGAAAATCCTGGAACTACCGGACGAGCTTCAGTAGGTCCGAAATCTGGCAAACCTTTCCCTTACTCTCAATGTTCCCGATATCAACCAGCAAAACCAGACTACCCATAACCAACAACCACCACAAAACACACATAATTAGAATCCACCACCCATAGCTCCGAATCCTTATGCACAACACCAGTATCATAATCCTGCACCTCCCCTAAACCTTAACCCACCACCAGTGAAAACCCCTCAACAACATCACCATCATCCAGCTCAATACCCGCAAACCACCACTTATCACACTCCCCAAATTGCACCACAACCTACTCCCGACCCCCAAATCTCAATCAACGACCACCTATATACCCAAGTTATAGGAACTGATGAATGCAATCCGATATATGTGAAAACCTTACCCAATACCCCGCAACAAACCCTATAAATACCTGAACCGACTGAGAAGGACCTGCTCATTCGAAGCGTGGTAGAGGAACTCAAGAAACTTACAGGGAGAGTCCAGAGCATTGAAGGTGGGAAAGGCGTTGAAGGTCTAAATTATGAAGATATGTGTATTCAGCCAGATGTGAAACTACCAAGGAGTTACATACCTCCCAATTTCGAAATGTTCGATGACACTAGTGATCCAAAGGTACATTTGAGAACATACTGCGACAAGCTTGTAGGAGTGGGTAAGAATTAACAAATCTGCATGAAATTGTTCATGTGAAGACTTACATAAGATGCCTTGTACTGGTATATCAGCCAAAACCCAAAGAAGTGGGCGAATTGGGTAAGTATGGCATCAGACATCATGGATATATTCAGGTTCAACACAGAAAATGCGCCAAACATTTTCTATATTCAAAACCTTAAGGAGAAGCCGACAGAAACCTTCCGCGAGTATGCTGCTTGTTGGAGATTAGAGACCGCTGAGGTAAATCCAACACTCGAAGAAGAACAAATGAACAAGTTCTTTATTAGAGCACATGATCCGCAATATTATGAAAGATTTATAGTTATCGAGAATCACAAGTACTCAGACATCATCAAGTTGGGAGAGAGTATAGAAAAAGGAATCAAGAGCAGGATGGTAACTAATTTCGAGGCGCTGCAGGCCACGAATAAAGCTTTGCAATCAGGAGGTATTTCAAAGAATAGAGAAGTGGGTGCCGTGATGGTAGCCTTGGTCCCAAAGTCTCCCCTCACATACCAAACACCTCCCCCCACATAACAACCCTCACCCCCAAAAGACCAATACCCTGTCACCGCCTACCATACCTACAACACTCAACCCGCATATTACAATTTACCTCCACCCACTAGCCAAAACTACCCAAAGCCACATCTAAATTTTGACCGCATACCTCCTAGACAATATACCCCAATTGCTGAACCCATAGCCTAACTGTATGAGAGACTGAAGGTCGCTGGATACGTCACCCTTATTCCTACTATTGTTGTGGAAAATCCTTCCCAATGGATCAACCCCAACAAAATGCGTGCTTAACATTCAGACATGAAGGGTCATACCATTGAGGAATGTCGTACATTGAAAGACTAGATTCAAACACTGATCCACACTAAGGTTATACAAGCAAAGGAAGCTGCAGCGAACGTCCGCAACAACCCTCTCCCGAATCATAGAGGTGAGGGAGTGAACATGATAGAAAGTGACGAGGAATGAGCTCAGGAAGGATCCATCAGACACATTCTTGAGGGAGACACTCCTAAAACATCTCTGGTCACCCTCACGTTAGTTGTAGTACAATCTCAGGCGCCATTTGAAGTTGAGATAGCTACACCCTTCACTGTAATTGTAGCCCCTACACCATCTTACAAGTCTTATGCTGTCCCGTGGGATTATGTTGCAGAAGCAAGAAGAAAGGGAAAATCCAAAATGGAAGAAGCAGGTGCCGCACAAGGTATGACTTGAACTGGCAGAGTTTCCACACCCGAGAATCTGGGAGGAACGAGCAAAAACAATTGCACCTAAGTAGCCTATTGTTGAGAATGGCAATGATGACCTTTGGAGGAAGATACAAGCAAGGGAATACTCCGTTGTTGACCACCTGAACAAAACTTCTACTCATATATCTATCTTATCAATGTTGCAAAACTCAAACGCACATAAGAATTCCTTGATGAAAGTGTTGAGTGAAGCTTATGTACATGCTGGCATTACTAGTGGAGAGATGGCTAACATGGACAGACATGTACTGGAGAGTCACAAAATTACTTTACACGAAGATGAGTTACCTCCAGAAGGGTTGAGTAACAACAAGATGTTTCACATCACAGTGCAATTCGATGACAAGTTCATCGCCAGGGTCCTAATAGATGGAGGTTCGAGTCTGAATATATGCCCATTGACCACCCTGAAAAGATTAGGCTAGGGCATGCACGAGATACAAATGGGAAGCATGAATGTGAAGGCATTTGATGGATCTCAGAGAGCCACTATCGATGAAATCAACCTTGATTTACAGATGGGTCCGGCTGGGTTTGATGTTAAGTTCCAAGTGCTAGATGTATCGGCTACTTACAACCTATTGTTGGGACGACCATGGATATAGGCAGCTGGGGTAGTGGCTTCTACTCTACACCATGTTGTGAAGTTTGAGTGGAATCATCAGGAGGTGATCCTTCATGGAGATGGAAGCAACCCCATCTACACCAATTAGATTGTTCCAGTCATCAAAAA
This sequence comes from Nicotiana otophora, assembly GCA_000715115.1. Classification (NCBI taxonomy): domain Eukaryota; kingdom Viridiplantae; phylum Streptophyta; class Magnoliopsida; order Solanales; family Solanaceae; genus Nicotiana; species Nicotiana otophora. The sequence continues at coordinate 23,659 of AWOL01S0011312.1, read as the reverse complement.
TAGGAGGATGTTGGGCGGAGAAACAAATCATCGCATTGAACGGGTTAATGCAATTGAAAAGGATCAATGGTAGGGCAACAAGATAGAAAGCATATTGTATATTGCTGTGGACAGGATATGAACCAGGTGAGGGTCTTGGTAAAAATATTCAGGGGATCACCAAACCCATACAACAACATTATCATGGCACGACCTTTGGACTCGGGTATGAATATACCGTGTAAGAACATCAGGATTGGACACCGCCATGGTGCGCCCCTTATTATCCGCTGGAACAACCCATACTACCTCTGCACCATACGTTCCATCAGGCTGACATAATGTGGGGATCTGAGGAATATGGGATTTTAGTTGCCATGAGGAAGCTATTTATGGGTGAAGAAGACATGTGCTGCAGTGCAATTATTGAGGAGGAGGAAGACCTTACCATTCAGAAAATGGAAGAGGGAGTTATTCTCAAGAATTGGACCGCTGCACCATCCATGGCTCGCCGCATTCCTGGGTAGCCTGGAAAATTAGCATCACTTATTTTCAAATTGTTTTTAGCACTTAAGACATTTTCAATATTTGTTTTGAAATAATTACTCGATTCATCTAGTCTTACTTGTTGACATTTTAAAGTTTTATTAATGCATTACTGCTTTTCATTTTTATTATTATCTTTCTACATTCGTTTTAGAAGCTCAGAAAGTTCAAGCAAGATATGAGCTTGAAGATAAAAGAGGAGGTCACCAAGCAAATCAAAGCCAAGGTTCTCCGAGTGGTCGAATACCCTACCTTGTTATCCAACATTGTATCGGTTCAACAATAAGATGGGAAAGTTAGAGTATGTGTCGATTATCGAGATCTAAAAAGAGAAAGTCCTGTGGATGATTTCTCTTTCCCTAACATACACATACTGATTGACAACTACGCCAAGAATGTACTCCAATCCTTTGTGGATTGCTTCACAGGATACCATCAGATTTGGATGGATAAAGAGGATGCCAAAAAGACCTCCTTTATCACACCATGGGGAATATATTGTTACAAAATGATGCCGTTTGTTTTGAAAAATGCTGGGGCCACCTACATGAGGTCCATGATGACTATCTTCCACAATATGATACACAAAGAAATAGAGGTGTATGTGGATGATGTTATCATCAAATCTAAAAAGAGTTCAGATAACATAGTAGACCTGAAGAAATTTTTTGATCGGCTTCTAAAATACAACTTGAAGTTGAACCCTGCAAAGTGTGCCTTCGGAGTCCCAGCTGGAAAATTGTTAGGTTTTATAGTCAGCCACCGAGGTATTGAGCTACATCCGTCAATAATCAAAGCTATATACGACTTGCCACCGCGAAACAACAAGAAAGATGTGATGAGTTTTCTAGGGTGCCTCAATTATATCAGTTGTTTTATAGCACAATCAATGGTGATATGTGAGCCAATCTTAAAAATGCTGAGGAAATATGCTATAACAAGTTGAACGGAAGAATGCCATAAAGCCTTCGACAACATCAAGGAATATTTATCTAAACCGCCCATGTTGATCCCACCAGAACTAGGAAGACCTCTGTTGCTTTATCTGTCTGTGCTGGATGGGACCTCTGGTGGCGTTCTAGGACAACATGATGAAATTGGAAGGAAGGAGCAGGCGATATATTATTTGAGCAAGAAGTTCATGCCTTACGAAGCACGGTACTCTTTGTTGGAACTCAACTATTGTGCTTTGACATGGATAGCCCAGAAGTTGAGACTTTATTTCTGTGCATACAATAAATATCTCATATCAAGGATGGATCTGCTCAAATGCATCTTTAAGAAACCCATGCCTACGGGTAAGATAGCAAAGTGGCAGATATTGTTAATTGAGTTTGACATAATCTATGTAACTCAGAAGGCAGTCAAAGGGCAAGCATTGGCTGATCACTTGGCAAACAATCCCGTAGACAGAGAATACGAACCACTAAATACGTATTTTCTCGACGAAAAGATATCATTTGTAGGAGAAGATATTACTGAAGCATATGACAATTGGAGGATGTTCTTCTACGAAGTAGCAAACTTCAAGGGAGTAGGCATCAAAGCTATCTTAGTATCAGAAAAACCGGTCAACATTACCCGATATCCGCAAAACTCATGTTCCCGTGCACCAACAATATGGCAGAATGCGAGGTCCTGCATCTTGTGACTCAGGTTGGCCGTCGACATGAACATTCAGGAGTTGTTGGTAATTGGAGTTTAGCTTTATTGGTGCACTAGGTTCTAGGAGAATGGGGTACTAAGAATACCAAAATATTTCCATACTTGCATTGTGTACAAGAGCTGATCAAAAGATTCACAAAGATAGAAATTCAAGCATGTTCCAAGGATTTAGAATGAATTTGCAGACACATTATCCACCTTGTATTCCATGATACAACATTCAGACAAGAATGTCATCGATCCTATCCCAATAGGATTTCATAAGCAGCCAACTTATTGTACTCATGTTGAACAAGAGTTTGATGGAAATCCGTACATAGAAAAGGGAAAATATCCAGAGAATGCTACACATACTGAGAAGCACACACTACGATGATTGGCCAATCATTACTTTTAAAGCAGACAAATTTTGTATAGAAGGACACCTGATTTGGGATTACTGCGATATGTCAATACTAAGGAGGCATCTATATTGCTTGAGGAAATACATGCCGGAACATGCAGACCTCACATGAACAGTTTCGTTTTGGCCAAGAAGATATCAAGAGTAGAGTATTTCTAGATGACTATGGAAACAGACTGCATCTAATATGTTCAAAAGTGTCACCAATGCGAGATACATGCTGATATGATACGAGTACCACCCAACGAACTCAATGCAATGAGTTCGCCTTGAACTTTCTCCACTTGGGGCATGGATGTCATCAGACCAATTGAACCCGCTGCTTCCAATGGACATTGGTTTATTTTGGTGTCCATAGACTACTTCACAAAATGGGTTGAAGCCGCGTCTTATAAGGAGTGAATCATCACTGATAATGCCGCCAATCTCAATAGTGACTTGATTAAAGCTATGTGTGAAACATTAAAGATCAAACATCGAAACTCTACAGCATATAGGCCGCAAATGAATGAAGCTGTAGAGGCTGCCAACAAGAGCATCAAGAAGATACTAAGGAAAATGGTGGGCAACTACAAGCAATGACAAGAAAAGCTACCATTTGCTTTGCTCAGCTATTGCACTACCATTTGCATGCCAACTGGGGCAACTCCCTAATTACTGGTTTATGGTACTGAAGTTGTTATCCCTGCCTAAGTGGATATTCCTTCCTTAAGAATCATACAAGAATCCTAGCTCAGCAAAGCAGAATGGGTATGAAACCGGTATGAACAACTAGCTCTCATTGATGGTGAAAGAATGAGCGCAGTGTGTCACAATCAACTTTACAATAATAGAATGGCAAGAGCTTTTAATAAAAATGTTAGGGAGAGGCAATTCACACTGGGGCAATTAGTGTTGAAATGAATCTTCCCACAACATTATGAAGCAGTAGGGAAATTTTCACCCAATTGGCAAGGCCCTTACATGGTACACCGAGTACAAATAGGAGGAGCACTTATACATGTAGAGATAGATGGAGAGATTTGGCCAAAACCTATCAATTCGGACGCAGTCAAGAGATACTATGTATAAGACTATGTTTGCAGTTTCTATTTGATGTAACCTGAACTACACTTGACTTAATTCCCGTTTAATAGGGGATACGTAGGTAGCTCTGTTGGTTTAATCACATCATAATAAATTTTTCATTCCCTCTATGGTGAAAAACGGTGGCAAGATCTCAAGTTTTTCCGATCTCGTCCTATTTAGAATCGCCAAGACTGTTGATTTCTCAAGATCAACGGTCCATGATAACCCCACCCTTTTAATTACATCCGCCCCAGAACCCTTGCCCCATTCTTCAGGGACAACCTCCTTTAAAGCATCTCTACTCCCT
>AWOL01S0011312.1:0-18889 GCA_000715115.1 Nicotiana otophora | reverse complement strand
TCCATGACTTTCCTTCTCCACTCAAACCCTAGCCCCATTTGCTTGTTCGATTTCTACCACTACATAACCCCTCCCCAATTTCCCTAGGACAGACCTTAATCAACTTAAGAACTATTCTCTCACTCTCATTTATTCTATACTATTTGCAAATTGAGCTCTTGGCCAGCTGAAAGCCAAGGCCACCGAATTTTGTTCACCTTCCTCCACTGCAAGCACTATTCGGGGTCAATTTCGAGGCTTCTATGAACTTTGAAGAATTAGGGATTTGGGGTTTTACTGGTCTTTAATAATCACAGCTATTCTTGAGATTTTTTAGTTCTTCATCCTTTGTTTAGTTTGTTTGAAACTGGTTAGTACCCTACACTCTCGTAATTTTATTAATTTATGATTGTGTCCATTTCTCTGGGTGTTTTATATCATGTTATTTCAAACCTGCGCTAATTTTGACTTTTGCTAAGTGGTACATGATGTTACTGGCTTGCAACTAAACCTGATTAATGATCATCGAATGATGTTTGGATTTCTGGGAAGTTATGTATGCCTAGTAGTGTTTTTCTTTAGGAAAGTTATGTCTGTCATAGGATACCATCAGATTTGTATGGATGAAGAGGATACCAAAAAGACCACCTTTATCGAAGTTGAACCCTGCAAAATGTGCCTTCGGTGTCCCTGCTGGAAAATTGTTAGGTTTCATCGTCATACGCCGAGATATTGAGCTACACCCATCACAAATCAAAGCTATCCAGGACTTGCCACTGCCAAAGAATAAGAAAGATGTGATGAGTTTTCTAGGGTGCCTCAATTATATCAGCCATTTGATAGCACAATCAATGGTGATGTGTGAGCCAATCTTCAAAATGCTGAGGAAAGATGCTGAAACAAACTGGACTGAAGAATGGAAGAAAGCCTTCGACAAAATCAAGGAGTATTTATCTAAACTGCCCGTGTTTGTCCCACTAGAACGAGGAAGACCTTTGTTGCTTTATCTGTCTGTGTTGAATGGGGCCATTGCTTGGTTCTGGGACAACATGATAAAACTAGAAGGAGTGAGCAAGTGATATATTATTTGAGCAAGAAGTTCATGCCTTACGAAGCCCGGTACTCATTATTCGAACGCACATGTTGTGGTTTGACATGGATAGCCCAGAAGTTGAGACATTATTTCTGTGCGTACACTACATAACTCATATCAATGATGCATCCACTTAAATACATATTTCAGAAACCCATGCCTACGGGTAAGTTAGCAAAGTGGCAGATATTGCTGAGTTAATTCGACACCATTTATGTAACTCAGAAGGCAGTCAAAGGGCAAGTATTGGATGATTACTTGGCAGAAAATCCCGTAAACAGAGAATACAAACCACTAAAGATATATTTTCCCGTCGAAGAGGTATCTTTTGTAGGAGAAGATATTACCAACACATACGACAGTTGGAGTATGTTCTTTGAAAGCAGCAAACTTCAAGGGATTGGGCATTAGAGTTGTCTTAGTATCATAAACCGGTAAACATTACCCGATATCCACAAAACTCATGTTCCCGTGCACCAAGCATATGGCAGAATGGCCGGCATCTTGGGACTCAGGTTGGCCGTCGACATGAACATTTAGGCATTTCTGGTACTCAGATATTTAGATCTATTGGTGCACCAGGTTCTAGGAGAATGGGCTACTAAGAATACCAATATATTTCAATGCTTGCATTGTGTACAAGAGCAAATCAAGAGATTCACGAAGATAGAATTCAAACATGTTCCAAGGATTCAGAATGCATTTGTAGACACATTAGCCACCTTGTCTTCCATGATACAACATCCAAACAATAATTTCATCGATCATATCCCAATAGGAATTCATAAGCAGCCAACTTATTGTACTTATGTTGAAGAAGGGTTTGACGGAAATCCGTACATGGAAAAGGGAGAATATCCAGTGAATGCTACACACACTCAGAAATGCACACTACGATGATTGGCCAATCATTACTTTTAAAGCGGACAAATTCTGTATAGAAGGACCTCTAATTTGGGATAACTATGTTGTGTCAATACCAATGAGATATCTAGATTGCTTAAAGAAATACATGCCGGAACTTGCGGACCTCACATGAATGGTTTCATTTTAACCAAGAAGATATCAAGAGCAGGGTATTTATGGATGACTATGGAAATAGACTTCATCGAATATGCTCAAAAGTGTCACCAATGCCAGATACATGTTGATATGATACGAGTACCGCCCAACGTACTCAGTGCAACGAGTTTGCCCTAGCCTTTCTCTGCTTGGGGCATGGATGTCATCGGACCAATTGAACTCGCTACTTCTAATGGACACAGGTTCATTTTGGTGGCCATAGACTACTTCAAAAAATGGGTTGAAGCCGCGTCCTATAAGGCTGTGACTAAGAAAGTCGTAGAAAATTGTTTCCAGGATCGCATTGTCTGTCGATTTGGAGTACCTGAGTGAATCATTGCTGACAATACTGCCAATATCAATAGTGAATTGGTGAAAGCTGTGTGTGACACATTCAAGATCAAGCATAGGAACACTACAGCATACAAGCCACAAATGAATGGAGCCGTAGAGGCTGCCAACAAGAACATCAAGAAGATATTAAGGAAAATGGTGGACAACTACAAGCAATGTCATGAAAAGCTACCATTTGCTTTTCTTGGGTATCGCACTACTGGTTGCATGTCAACTGGGGCAACTCCCTACTTACTGGTTTATGGTACCGAAGTCGTTATACTTGCCGAAGTGGAGTATGCATTTAAACTAGGGCAGAACTTTGAGGAGGATCCTCAAAATTCGAGTCCAGGAGGTTTCAATGTCTCAAAAGCATATCACAGTCATCAATTCGACAAATATATTGGTTCTTATGCATTATCACATATTTTAAATAACTATAGTTTTCTATAAACAATTTATCACAAATGCATGTTTTTCCGAATTTTCAATTTGTTTTATATAGTAGCCAGACATTACCCGGGGTGACTCAAACAAGCCCTCACATTTTTCTTTTGGATACATGCATAATGGATATAACAGGAATGCCCGCAAATCTATACACAACAAGATCACTATCTTCACACCGACAAAAGTCGCCAAACGCAAACGTATTAAGCTAAGATATACTTTGCCCATCACATTTAATCATTGATTATTCTTGCATATGTCTAAGCACTGCCCTCATCACCGCATAAGGCTAAACATTGTTTTTCCTTACATGAGATAAAGCAATGTCTCCCTTCCTTGCATGAGGCTAAGCACTGCCTCCATTATTGCATAAGCCTAAGCATTGCATTTCCCTGCATGAGACTGAGTACTGCCTCCATTCCTTGCATGAGGCTAGGCACTGCCTCCATGATTACATGAGACTAAACACTGTCCTTCATACAAAAAAAGGCTAAGCGCTACCTTTCATTGCATGAGAGTAAGCACTGTCTCCATTCCTTGCATGAGGCTAAGCGCTGCCTCCATTATTGCATAAGGCTAAGCATAGCCTTTCTTGCATGAAACTAATCACTATCTCCATTCCCCGCATGAGGCTAAGCACTGCCTCCATTATTGCTTAAGACTAAGAATTGCCTTTCCTACATGAGACAAAGCATTGTCTATGCTCCTTGCATAGGGTTAAACACTGCCCTTACCATAGCACGAGGCTGAGCATTACCTTCATTATTGCACAAGGCTAAGCATTGCCTTTCCTTGCATGCGTCTAAGCATTATCTCAACTCTTTGCATCGGGCTAAGAACCTCCCTCATTTTATACAATACTAAGCCTTGTCTCGTCTCGTTCTCGCATATTGCTAGGCCCTAACTGTTTCCTCTATCAAACGATTGACATGTTGTCCGAAGGCACCATAGTCTGAGGGCATAATCCTCATAGCCCGAAGACATCATGCCATGGCCAGAGGATCTTTCGAAACTGCATATCCTTATTCAAAGGCGTCATGGTCCAGAGGTACCATCCTCATGGCCCGAGGACACCATTTCATGAGTATCCCCTATCATACGCTTCATGGCCCAGGATGTCACAATCTAAGGGCATCATCCTCATCGTCCAAAGACATCCGTAACAAAACGAAGTGATTCTAGCTCCGGTTTCTGTTCACAATGTTCACATCCTTTGATCACCTCAAATGTAACTGATAATCAGTAATTGATTAACCTTTGTTCTATAACCGTTCAAATATCTATCTTGTACATCCGTCACATTCAATTTGCATTCATAGACCCACCTAAAATCATCCATTACTCACGATACTATCACATCCAAAAGATCCTTTTTCGGAACACACGACCACTCTTAGAACAACTCCATCGATTTCGTTGGTCATTGGATCTAGAACTACACACGACCTATTTTCCGTAACACCAGGGATATTAGGAAACTCAATAACGAGGGTTCGACCGCATGTTCTTTTCAAAACATATCATTCCTCACTCACTTCGGACAAAATCGGTCATTTGTTTCTTTACCCGACAACTCTTTCATCATTCTCGGGTAAAGAGGGGCAGCTGTTGATACCCAATTTTGCCCTCATATTTTTATAAATGTCATATATGCTTTTACAATATCTTCTATAATTTGCCATAAATTGTTAAGCTTCAAATTTGATTTTCTTGCATTTACATTATTTAAATATATATTAATTACCCCTTTAAATTATTGTTTTGATGATTTAATCACCACATAGTTCACCAATGCCAGATACATGTTGATATGATACGAGCACCGCCCAACGCACTAAGTGCAACGAGTTTGCCCTAGCCTTTCTCTGCTTGGGGCATGGATGTCATCGGACCAGTTGAACCCACTGCTTCTAATGGACACAGGTTCAGTTTGGTGTCAATAGACTACTTCACAAACTGGGTTGAAGCCGCGTCCTATAAGGCTGTGACTAAGAAAGTCATAGAAAACTTTTCCCGGGATCGCATTGTCTGTCGATTTGGAGTACCTGAGTGAATCATTACTGACAATGCCGCCAATATCAACAGTGAATTGATGAAAGCCGTGTGTGACACATTCAAGATCAAGTGTAGGAACTATACAGCATATAAGGTGCAAATCAATGGAGCCGTAGAGGCTGCCAACAAGAACATCAAGAAGATATTAAGGAAAATGGTGGACAAATACAAGCAATGGCATGAAAAGCTACCATTTGCTTTGCTTGGGTATCGCACTACTGTTCGCATGTCAACTGGGGCAACTCCCTACTTACTAGTTTATGGTACCGAAGTCGTTATCCTTGCCGAAGTGGAGTATGCATTTAAACTAGGGCAGAACTTTGAGGAGGATCCTCAAAATTCGAATTAAGGAGGTTTCAGTGTCTCAAAAGCATATCACAGTCATCAATTCGACAAATATATTGGCTCTTATGCATTATCACATATTTTAAACAACTACAGTTTTCTATAAACAATTTATCACAAATGCATGTTTTTCAAAATTTTCAATTTGTTTTTTATAGTACTCAGACATTACCCGGGGTGACTCAAACAGGCCCTCAGGACAAGAGCAAAGGCAAAGGAATGAATCGAGAGCACTAAAAAACCTTCCCCCCTCCGAACTCATAATTTTCCTTTGGATACATGCATAATGCATATAACAGGAATGTCCGCTAATATATACACAACAAGATCACTATCTTCACACCGACAAAATTCGCCAAACGCAAACGCATAAAGCTAAGATATACATTGCCCATCACATTGAATCATTGCTCATTCTTGCATAGGGCTAAGCACTGCCCTCATCACCGCATAAGGCTAAATATTATTTTTCCTTACATGAGATAAAGCAATGTCTCCCTTCCTTACATGGGGCTAAGCACTGCCTCCATTATTGCATAAGGCTAAGCATTGCACTTCACTGCATGAGACTAAGCACTATCTCCATTCCTTGCATGAGGCTAGACACCGCCTCCATGATTGCATGAGACTAAAAACTGTCCTTTGTACAAAAAAAGGTTAAGCACTACCTTTCATTGCATGAGAGTAAGCACTGTCTCCATTCCTTGCATTAGGCTAAGCGATGCCTCCATTATTGCATAAGTCTAAGCATCACCTTTCTTGCATGAGACTAATCACCATCTCCATTCTCCGCATGAGGCTAAGCACTGCCTCCATTATTGCTTAAGGCTAAGAATTGCCTTTCCTGCATGAGACAAAGCATTGTCTCTGCTCCTTGCATAGGGTTAAACACTTCCCTCACCATAGCACGAGGCTGAGCATTGCTTTCATTATTACACAAGGCCAAGCATTGCCTTTCCTTGCATGAATCTAAGCATTGTCTCCACTCTTTGCACCAGGCTAAGAACCGCCCTCATTTCATACAATACTAAGCCTTGTCTCGTCTCGTTCTCGCATATTGCTAAGCACTACATGTTTCCTCTATCAAACGATTGGCATGTTGTCCGAAGGAACCATAGTCTGAGGGCATAATAGTCATAGCCCGAAGACATCATGCCATGGACAGAGGATCTTTCGAAACTACATATCATTATTCAAAGGCGTCATAGTCCGGAGGCACCATCCTCATGGCCCGAGGACACCATTTCATGGCGAATCCTCTATCATATGCTTCATGGCCCAAGACGTCACAGTCCAAGGGCATCATCCTCATCGTCCAAAGACATCCGTAACAAAAAGGAGTGATTCTCGCTCTGATTTCTATTCACAATGTTCACATCCTTTGATCACCTCAAAGGTAACTGATAATTAGTAATTGATAAACCTTTGTTCTATAACCGTTCAAATATCTATCTGGTACATCCGTCACATTCAATTTGCATTCATAGACCTGAAATCATCTGTTACTCACGATACTATCACATCCAAAAGATCATTTTTCAAAACGCACGACCACTCTTAGAACAACTCCATCGGTTTCGTTCGTCGTTGGATCCAGAACTACACACGGCCTATTTTCCGTAACACCAGGGATATTAGGCAACTCAATAACCAGGGTTCGGCCACATGTATTATTCAAAACATATCATTCCTCACTCACATCAGACAAAATTGGTCATTTTTTTCTTTACCCGACAACTCTTTCATCATTCTCGGGTAAAGAGGGGCAGCTGTTGATACCCAATTTTGCCCTCATATTTTTATAAATGTCATATATGCTTTTAAAATATAATGTTTGCATCATTACTCAATTTAAAATAGTCATATGAGAATTTTCTATAATTTTCCATAAAGCTTTAAGCTTCAAAAGTGATTTTCTTGCATTTACATTATTTAAATATATATTAATTACCCCTTTAAATTATTGTTTTGATGACTTAATCATCCAAATATATTATTTGCATCCGCATACGTGTTTCATAATATTTGTACTGCATGTATATAATTACATTTGTATTTTTAGCTATTCACACAATTTTGTAAGTGATAGCCTATATTCTATAAATAATTGCATTTATTATATTAGATATGACAAAATAGCATTCTATATTTTTATAATTCTGAGTTATTAGTTTTAAGCATTTTATTTCATCAATAATAATTTATTATTATTATTAGAGGTTTTAATAACTTGGTTTTAATTAAGTTTATGCATTTTAAAATGTGGCCCAAATCAGGCAATTTATAGACCAAATTAGCGGCCCAAACACCCACACCTTAGCCCAATAAGCCCCAAAGACTAATCCAAACGACCCCTGTGACTAACCCGGTCGTGACCCACTTGAAATGACCTGCCCTGCCTATTCTTTAATCCAGACCGCTGATCTCTCAAGATCAACAGTCCACGATAACCCCACCCTTTTAATTACATCTGCTCCAAAACCCTATCCCCATTCTTTAGGGACAACCACCTTTGAACCCTATATACTCCTTTCTCCTCTCAAACTCTACTAGTAGCCTTCTCTATCCCCCCCCCAACCAATTCCAGTTCTAATAGGGAATCTCTCCATGATTTCCCTTTCATATATGCTCGATCTCTACGTTATTTACATGTTTTTGGTATCACATAATACTTGCCTATCTTTGGCAAGTATACGATCCTAATTCAAGCACAATCATCTCCAGACCCTTGAGACTTAGACGGTAATTCGTCAATATAAACTCACTACCAGGTTATATGGGTCCGATTTACCAAGATCCTTGACCAATATTTGATTTCCGTCGAACTAGGTTTTGAAATTTAAATTTTTCTTCTTTACCAGTTCTATTACTAATTGAATGTGATATTCGTTTCGTATTTGTGATTGATTAATTGTTTTCCATGTTTGCTTGTTCGATTTCTACCACTACATAACCCCTCTCCAATTTCCCTAAGACAGACCTTAATCACCTTAAGAACTATTCTCTCACTCTTACTTATTCTATACTATTCTGAAATTGAGCTCTTGGCCGGCTGAAAGCCAAGGCCATCGGATTTTGTTCACCTACCTCTAGTGCAAGCACTACTCGGGGGGCTATTTCGAGGCTCCTGTGAAATCTGAAGCACTGGGGAGTTGGGGTTTTACTGGTCTTCTATAATCATAGCTATTTTTGATATTTTTGAGTTCTTCATCCTTTGTTTAGTTTGTTCGCAACTGGTTATTACCCTATACTCTAGTAATTTTCTTACTTTCTGATTGTGTGCATTTATCTGGGTGTTTTATATCACGCTATCTCAAACCTGCTCTAATTTTGACTTTTGCTAAGTGATACATGATGTTACTAGGCATGCAACTAAACCAGATTAATGTTCATCGAATGCTATTTGGATTTATAGGAAGTTATGTATGTCTAGAAGTGTTTTTCATCTTGTTGAATCCCTTACACATCACTTATTGTCCTGCTGCAACAATGGGATGACATTATATGAATACTTAGCCTAACATGAGTTTCCTTGACCTTATTAGCCTCAATGCCTGCCTATTGTAGATAACCAAGTTGCTTGAATGTTTGTGTGACGACCCAAAATCTCACATGTCGCGATGGCGCCTATCTCAATACTAGGCAAGCGAAAGAAATCTCACAAATACAAATATAACACTCCCAAAACACGGTGCCACCGAGTACATGAGCATCTGATATGAATACAAAATCTGACGGATAAAAATCACTGTCTGAAAATATTGAACAATATAAGAATTAAGCAGGATAGGAATCGAGTCTGCAGATGTCAAACAACTACCTTGATAGTCCCTAACAAAATTAACTTTGAAATCTAGCAGCCGCCATATCCGAGAGCACCTGGATCTACACACAAGGTGCAAAGTGTAGTATGAGTATAACCAACTCAATAAGTAACAAGACTAACCTCTGGGCTGAATGTAGTGACGAGCTCCACAGGTACAGTCCAATATAAATAATGGTACAATGATGTAGGCATGCTATAAAGTTCAACAGTTAAACTCAGTACAAGTGAAACAGATCAATACTACATGATATGAGGAATACGACATCTCAGTAGAAAGAACTCATGTAAATACTGGTTACAATTATTCGGTTGCTCGATACTGTTTATGGCCAATCCAGCCCAGGGGTGTTCCAACCCGTATATATATACACATCGACTGAGATTCAGTCACTCAGTACCGTATAAGGCCGATCCAGCCTTGTGGTAATTTATCCCCAAATGTATATAATACGGACAAGATCCATGTCCGGGTAAATTTATTAAAATACAAATAAGTAAGGCAAGTCCATGCCCTGGGAAAAATCCATCCCGAATATATATATATATATATATATATATATATAATCAGTAAGTAAGGCAAGTACACGCCCTGAAAAGTCCATCCCGAATGTATATCATCATTTACGCTCACTGCGGGTGTGTACAGACTCCTTAGGGGCTCCTTCAGCCCAAGCGTCATATAAAGCCTTTGTAGCCTACTACAGCCGGGTAGTCCCGATCCGTATAATAAAAAGCCTATAAGGCCTGCTGCAGGCGGGCAGCCAAGATCCATAAAATAGCAAAGCCAATAAGGCCTGCTGTAGGCGGGAAGCCCCGACCCAGAACAATAATAATGTATAACGCCATTCTGGCCTGCTGCAGTCAAGCAGCCCTGATCCATTTAATAATAACATATATAAAGCCAATATGGCCTGCTGCGGCGCGCAGCTCAATCCCATAAATATCCTCACAATGGACGTATATGACTGAGTGAGAAATGTACATATTAAAAATAATTGATTCAACAGTAACACGACCCCATGGGTCCCAAAATATCGGCACGTAGCCTACACACTATCTTTAATAAAAGCCTCAGCTCAATTTCTCTAACATGTTAAGATAATAACATTATTCTTTAATCTTTACAACTTCAAAGGATTTATTCAAGTCACAATTTCTATGATGCACGTCCACACGCTCGTCAACTATCATGTGTGTGACCTCCAAACAGTTTGTATAACACAAATTCGGGGATTCATACCCTCAGAACCAAGTTTAGAAATGTTACTTACCTGAAAACGTGTAATTCTTTACTCCGGTATGCCTTTTCCTCGTGAATTGGCCTCCAAACACCCCGAATCTTGCCATAAATAATTCGATTCAGTGAAATAAATTTTATTGGAATTAATTCCATAAGAAAATGCAAGTTTTCCACAAAAATCCAAAATTACACTCCAAAAATCGCTCGTGGGGCCCACGTCTCGGAACCCGACAAAAGTTACAAAATCTGAAAGTGTATTCAACCACGAGTCTAACCGTACCAACAAGTTCTAAAACATCATACGAACTTAGTCAGACCTTAAAACACCTCAAACAACGATGAAACCAACCAAATCAAGTACGATAGACCTCAAATTTTGCACACACGTTATAAATGACATAACGAATGTACTCAAACGTTTAGAATCGGATCCGACCCCGATATCAAAAAGTCAACCCCCGGTCAAACTTCCCAAAAATGTAACTTTTGGCATTTCAAGCCTAGTTCCACTATGGACCTCCAAATAATTTTCCGGACATGCTCCTAAGTCCAAAGTCACCATATGGAGCTATTCGAATCATCAATACTCTATTCCGGGGTCGTTTACACATAAGTCACCATCCGGTCAACTATTTTAACTTAAGCTGCCAACATGAAATTTATTCTTCCAAGCTAACTCTGAAATACTTTAAAACCTAAACCGACAATTCACACAAGTCATAATACCTCTTAGGAAGTTATTCAAGACTTCAAATAGTTGAAAGGATCGTAAATGCTCAGAACGACCGGTCGGGTCGTTACAGTTTATCTCCATGTTTAAGCTTAATTGACTATTCGAGACTATATATATGCCTAGAACCTATGCCAAATATTTTATGTATATATTCTATTCCCTGAAACCAACTTGTGATCGTATGAACTCTGTGTGCAAATGATGTTGCAATGCCAAAATAGACTCATTCTTTGCTTTGATACTTTGTGCTCACCTATTGTTTGAGACTCCTAGGGTGAATTTCAATCCCTGTCTTATTTACTCTTCTTTACACGATGCCTTCTTACTTGACTTGCTTGAAGATCATCCTCTTCTCATTTGAATGCTCACTTATTGATTAATTGAGTTTGTTTGCATGTCCCATATATTATGCTCTACGAATTAGTTGTTTTCATTTGGTTCTTATGTTGAAGTTTCCATGTTAAGTCTATATCTAACTAGTCTTGCCCATGACACTATTAGAATTCCATGTTCAAACCCCTCCTTAAGGCTCCTTAGGATGGTATTTTGACTAAACTTTGTTCTGGAACTTTATTTGAAATAGCCTTGTTGCTATTAAACTCTGTTTCTAGAGTTACAACCACTAACCTTGCTTCATAAGTGTTTATATGACCTTATCTATATGTCTTGGTTAGAGGTGTTGTTGGTCACAACTTAAGGATTGAGTGATTTAATTTTCAGAGCTGTTCAATTAACGCTATGTGTAGTGTCATCTATATAGCTAAGCTTAACATCTTTTGGGTAAGAAATTATTCATCTGGTCCTAGTATGTTGGGCCTACTTTGGAATTGGAAGAACAAAGAACACTTTTTGCACTTGGAGTCTGGTCCTGCAGTCCATATGGAATTCTAAACCTATCGAAAGGCGCAATTATTATTGGGTTATTATGTATTCATATTTGTACATGTAATTATTCAATAGGGCCTATAATAATTTGTAAAAACACGATGCGGAGATTAGTGAAAAGGGTTGGGGTGTCCTAATTCTCGCATAAACGGGTATAGAGCATACCTGTATGACCTACCTGCTTTGTTTGCTACTTTGTTCGACATGCTTTATTTTTGTACACACATAGAAACCATGCCTAGAGGAAATCACACACTCCACTTAACTAGCTTAATACTTGTACATTATTCAATAGCATGATTGTTTGACTAAATATTTTACCTGCTCTCATGTCTACTTCTATATGATTATTAGATAGCATGCCTATAGGGTTGTAATCATACATACCTTTGTTAACTCTCATCTAGATACCATTACTAAATGGGTCTTAACTAATTAATTAATCGGTTGCTTCTATTATTTTATTATACTGCCACCTAGATAGCATGCCTATAGGATAAGTACGACAAAATCGAGTTCAAATACCAACTATAAGAAATCTTGCCTATAGTATATTGTTACATGCCTAGAGAGCATGTCTATAGAATCAAACGTTGGTAATGCCAAGTTTTCTAATAGCTTTCACTGCCCGTTGCTCAAACAAATTAGAAATCATATCTATTGGTTTTATAACACCTGTAATCTGCAAATTAGTTAATTTGGAACAATAGCACTGCCTGTACGACTTGAAATTAGAATCGTATAGAAATCATACCCATAAGACTTAACGACTCAAATACTTCTTAATCGTGAAATGGTCTACTGTGTATCTTGGAACTCGTTTGCTTGCTTTGTTGTTACGTGCGGAGGCTAACATGATCCTCTCTTTGCTATTATGTGTTGTCCTACTTGTTTTGAATGCGTGATTAGTATTATCATTATGAGCAACCTAGGTGAAGTCTATAACCACCCGAATAGAGGTCCAAAGCCTTATGGACCATATGCATGGGACAGGTAATGCACACCTAGGATACGATTTAGAATTGAATTAGAGCCCATTGAAATAACAACTTCAACATATTAATTGGGTAGCAAGAGCTGATAGTCTTTGCCTGCTCAATAATATGAGCAACCCCTACCTTAAGATAGTTGCGAAGTATTATTTATGTTGCACCGGATGATCCTTTAGGATAAAAAATTTAGGACCTCCCCCCCTCTTTGTTTATATGCTGGTTATCTACACTTAGTCATTTAACATAGACCAATGTAGTTGTATCCTTCTAATCATTAAGGATTTGTACCAATTCTCATGTGTTAAGATAAGACTCTTTGACTTCTATATTTCCCTTTGTTGTTTTGATCACCTAGACTAATCGCATAATCCACATAGTTCAAAATTCGGCCGGGACCCACAGTTGTGGACCTTGAAGAGTGCCTAACACCTTCTGTTTGAAGTAACTTGAGCCTTACCCGGTCGTTTGTGACACGGACTAGTCAAATAGAGGTATTCGCAAATAGGTACCCTAACGCACCTTAAAAATTATTAGGTGGTGACTCTTCTCCTTTAATGCCTCTTTTAAAAGAGTTGTCACACGTCAAAGCCCGCTTGCGCGAGAAAATGGGGTGTGACACCTATGTACCCCGGCCACGCCCAAACTTTGAAGAAAGAAACCCCAAAAACTACACTCCGATTGCTGAACCACTATCCTAGTTGTTTGAAAGGCTGAGGTGAGCCAGTTTGATATATCTAGTGGAAGGGAGAAGTCCCGACCAAACTTCCAAATACTTTGATGCAACCAAATGATGTGCCTACTATTTAAGTGTACCTGACCATGATATCGAGGACTGCTTCAGGATGAAGACTGAGATTGAGTCATAGATCAAGAATGGAGCCATTCAATGTACCCCGGCTCCACTGAATGTGAATCCTAACCCACTGTCGAAATATAGAAATCAAGGAGCTAACATGATCTCTTTAGATGAAGATTATGACCTAAAGGGGACCATCGTCATAATTGGGAATGTCAAGGCTACAAGAGTTTCACCCTGAATGACTCTATTGATTACTGTTAAGTTGAAACCTCTACTGATGGTCTTGACGTACCAACAACAGTCCACCGCTTCCATAAAGAAAAAGGAGAGCTAAGAATACAAGACAGTTCCATGGACGTATCAGCAGAAAGGAAAAGGAAATATGATAGATTTTGTAGTTGCTCACGGGATGACCATGTCAGAAAGGTGGTATGCTCTGGAGCAGATAAACCGAGGAAATCCAAGTAACAGATTAAGAGGAGAAACATAACATATGCTGAGGGGGCATAAATCTGGAGGAAGATGCTAGTTAAAGAGTACTCCATGGAAGAACAATTAAAGAAAACCCTTTCACACATATCGATCATGGATTTGCCGATGAGTTTTGACAGTCATAAAGATGCTTTGTTAAAGTGTTATGTTGATTATGTGTGCCGAGAAACACTACTAGTGAGGTGTTGGCAGCAACATGATTTCCTTTAGAAGAAGAGCTTCCTACAAAAGGCGTAGATAATAATAGAGCCCTGCATTTCACAGTCAAGTGCAGGGATAAGGTGGTGTCTAGAACGCTGGTAGACGGAGGATGTGGAGTGAACATTTTCCTGTTCTCTACTCTATGACAATTGGGTATCCATTAGAGAGAGGTGAAGGAAAGACATGTAAGAGAGACCTTACGATGGGTCACAGAAGGACGTCATTTGAGAGATCTAATTAGCCCTACAAATTGGACCAGTTGAATTCCCAATACTGTTCGAAGTAATGGACATATCATCTTCATATAACCTGTTGCTGGGAAGGCCCTGGATACATATGGTAGGGGCACTTCTGTCCACTCTCCATCAATGTATGAAGTTCGAGCGAGATTGCCAGGAGATTGTAATTCACGATGAATAGAGCCGGTCAGCTTATCTAGAACACGCAATTCCATTCATAGAAGGATTGGATGGGGTTGCTTTCATGCGGTTGAGATCATGCAGACCATGGAGATAGAGAATACTTTGTCGAATATGGGTGTGAAGCTGCTATACAAGATGGCAATGAGAGAAATGATGAAGTACGGGAACCGACCAAGGACCGGGCTAGGGGCCCGATCAGATGGGATAACAGAGCCGATGGATCCAAAAGGACAGAAAGGTACTTTTGGTTTGGGGTATCCACCTACACTCCAAAATATATACACCGGCAAATTTAGGAAGAAGGATTTTATGCCAGAGCGTGTTCCGGGTCCAGATCAGAGCTCGGCACCAGAGAATGACATCATTGATTGAATGTGATGACTGTTTGTGACAATGATCGAGGAATGCCGTGACACCGACCATTCGTGATGTCAAATCATGAGAGGCCTTGCAGAATTGGACCACCAACCCATCTCTGCTTCTCTGGGTGTATTGGTATTATGGAATTGTAGTAATTTGGAAAAACAAAATGCACGATCAATTAAGGATTGGACCGTGCCTGTACTCTTTTGTCAATTGTCTCCTTGAATGCTCAGACATTCCTTTTGATGAAATAAAAGAATTGATTTTCTTAAAGTCACTACAAATTCATTTTTTGTTTTTGTTTATACTTAGTTTTTCTTTTCAGTACTCAAATTGTTAAAAAGTCGCGTTCCGCGATTATGACATGTAACGAATTGACTCTTTTAAATGACCTTTAAATTTGAGGAGTTGGTAAATGACCTTTAACTTTGAGGAGGTGGTAACTAATCTATTTGCTTGAGGACAAGAAAAGACTTAAGTTTGGGGGAGTTGATAAGTATTGATTTTAACCACTTATTATTACCTTCTTAGTTTTAGTCTGCAAGTGTTGATGTTTCTTCAAAATACTAATGAAATTGTGCAAATTGTAGGCATGTTGGAGAATTGGACCTCAACGAAGAAATCTAACTAAAAAAGGAGTGTTCTGGCTCATAAAGCAAGAAGGAGCGCAGCATGCCAAAAGTGCAGTCCGCAAAAGAAAGTGCAGACCATAGAATTACCGTGCGACCGCAGATCTGCTACCTGAAGTTTAGAGGATATTTGGAAAAGTGCAGACCGCACAAAATATACGGGGCCGCAAAACATGGTCTCACTGACAAGAATTCAAAAAGTTCAGGGAATGTGCAAAATGACCAAGTGTGAAGCCTTGCCAAAAGTGCAGCTATAGAAGGAAAAGTGCGGCCACAGAACCTAAAGTGCAGTGGCAGACTGAATTGTATAGCTGCAGAAGTCCTGCAACTGTAGAGGTAAGAAAAGTGCAGACCACACATGTGTGCGGCCGTAGAACCTCCCGAAGGATAGTTTTGTCAGCGAATTTTGGGCCACCATAAATAGACGGAAAACACATTTTAAGGCTAAGTTTTGTAACATTTAGTGTTGTAGTCATCATACTTTGATACTTTGGGTAATTAGTGACCATTTAAGGTGAAGAAATATTAGTTTTATCAATTTAATTTTGTTTTATTGCTTTAGTTAGTTTTTCTTCTTTGTTTCTTCAATTTCTATCATGAATGCCTAGATTTTCGCTAGGGTTGTGACCCAGACCTAGTGTGTAAACCTTATAGGTGATTAATCTAATGCTTGTTTATGATTTGGTGTTTATTATTTAGCCTTGTCCATGCATTATTTCTAGAATTAATGGTTGCAAATAATGATTCGTGCCTATTTGACTTGGTTTTACTTGAGAAAGAGGGATTTAGTCTAGAAAAACTTGAAACAAGAAATTGGGCTAGTTAAGGTTTTTGCTAGCCTGATTAAAGAGTTTAAACTAGAGATAGGGAAAACCCAACTTGAGCTAATATCAACTATTTGAATTGATACCCGGTTGGGTTTGAAAAAACCAATTTGGGAAAAATCTCTCTATATTCGAGAGGTACTGAGTGGGTAATTTAGAGTTGAGAGCTATAATGCACCTCGATCACTAAAACAAGTTAACATAATTTACTCATTTTGCTAACACCTAGGTGAAAGTTACATCCCTAGGACTTTTACACCTTTTCTAGTCTCGTTTCCTTAATTGATCATTGATAGGGTTAATTTTAGAAGTAGAAAACAAAATCCCTTATTTGGAAGCGCAACTGAAATATTTCATTTACGCTCACCAAGTGTACAACCTAACATCCATATTTAACTTCCTATGGAAATCGAGCCCGACTTTTGATGGGTACTATTCTTCCAATGACAGTTTACACTCACTATTGAGTGCGCATTGGGTATGGACCAATATTTGGCACCACTGCCGGGGAATTTTATGGTGTTAGCTATATATTTTAGTGTGTTCTTCAAATATCTTCTTTCCCTTCCGTGTTACTAACTTGTTGAAGAAATTATAGGTACAAACATTGCGAACAATGAGCTCTGATATATGCCATTAGGGGACCTGGACGGTGAGGAGGAACAACTCGATGAGGTACCTCAAGTTCAACGACAGAATCGGCGAGGCCGAGTTCCCCGAGACAACGTGCCTGTACCACCTCCATCTCCACCACCTCAACCACAAGCGACGCAACACCAGATTTTTACCAATGAAGGTTATGCTAGTGCAATAGTCCCCCCTCATATTAGGGCGGGCAACTTTCAAATTACCAATGTGATGCTCACTTTGCTAGGAGAACGAGGCTTTTTCACCGATGTGCCACATTAAAATGCCTATAAACATTTGAAGGGCTTTGTGGATAGGTGTTGGGGGAGCAAGCAAACTAATGTTTTTGAGGATGCTTTGAGGCTAAGCCTTTTTCCCTTCTCTCTACGGGGTAAAGCTTTATATTGGTTGGAACGTTTACCAAATCATTCAATACATACTTGGGATGAGTTGGTGAATACGTTTATTGCTAAGTTTTTCTCTTCCGGACATATGACTACTCTTAGGGATAAAATATTGGCTTTCAAGCAAGAGCCAAATGAACCTTTGCAGGATATTGGGAGAGGTATGAGATAATGGTGAAGGAGTGCCCGAAAAGTGATATGACCGACAATATGATCCAGAAAACTTTCTACCATGGTATCAATACTACGAACCAATGCATGGTAAATCAATTGGCCGGTGAAAACTTTATGACAACACCTTATGCAAAGGTATGTGTGATTCTTGATGAGATGGTGGAACCATTGTCGGCTAGGCAATCCCGAGCTAATGTTCCACAAGGTGATCCCAACGTGATGGACCTCCACAAAGAGTTGCAAGACCATGGAAAAGCCATTGCCGAATTAACAACCATGAGTCAACTATCAAAGGCCTATTTTAATCAAGTTCCATCTCCTAAGCAAGTGCATTCTATGAAGGGAGTAAAGGTATTTGTGAACAAGAAGAGGACCAAGGATCCACAAATGGACACCTGAGTTGAGAATTATGTGCAAGATGATGGTGATATTGATCAACATGATTCATATCATGAGAAAGAAGAGGAAGTTCAATATGTGAAAAATTCTCAAGGGCAAAGAAAAAACTTTCACGGCTCAAATCAACAACAATGGCAATCCAAAAAATATCCAAGGCAATTAGTTCTAACAATCAAGGCAATTGGAATAATAACAACAATCAAGGAAATTGGGGAGGTAACAATCAAGGTGGTTGGGGAAACAATCAAGGCAATCAGGGGTCAGTTTTTCAAAGGCCCTCAATGTATCAACAACCGAGCAACCCACCTCCTTATCCTTCCCATGGTTCAAGTTCTTCAAAAAATTATATGGGTCGTATTGAGAATATGTTTAAGAAAATGATGGAAAAGAATGCAAATTCGGATTCCCAACTTACCTCATACAACACATTAATGCGTAATCTAGAAGTTCAAATGTGGCAAATCTGTCAAGCTCTAAAGTTTTGTCCTAAGGGTGCACCACAAGTGACACGGCGTAGTTTAGACAAACTTGGTTCAAAATCAATTAGGACTTAAAGGGTTGT
>AWOL01S0011302.1:0-18181 GCA_000715115.1 Nicotiana otophora | reverse complement strand
TCATCCCAAATGACATCACTAGAAACTCGTACTGACCATACTGAGTCTTGAAAGCAGTCATCGAGAATGTTGATTCACGAATCTTCAACTGATGATACCCTGACCTCAAATCAATCTTTCAGAACACTCTAGCACCCTGAAGTTGGTCAAATAAGTCATGAATGAGTGGTAGTGGGTACCTTTCCTTCATTGCAAATTTGTTCAGCTGCCTATAGTCAATACACATCCTTATAGATACATCTTTCGTCTTCAGAAATTAAACTGGAGCACCCCAAGGCGAACACTGGTTCAAAGAAAACAGAAATACAAATGCATTCACCTCATAAATTTTCACACCATATATAGCATCATTAGTACTTTCAACCATTAACAACATCATTATTTCTTTTGATCTCTTGGCCACACATATGATTCTTCATTCATGGCACGATGGTCGTATCTCATATTCCACATTTTCATTTCTTTACTTTCAAGGATTATCATCATAAACATCAACATATGGAATCATAGGTAACACACAATTTCAACTGATAAGTATGTAAGAACTCAAATCACATTGGTGATGTTTATAGCATGGTGATTTACGACTAAAACAGTGGTTCAAATCATAGGTATTAGTTGAAACAACCATATTTTAACATGACTTGAGTACATAAGCCTTTAGGCAATTCTATTTTCTGAGTAAATTGTGAACAATTGATTCAAGGCTCATTTCAAAATATTTCACACATCATTTCATCTCATTAGCACCATTGGCCACAAGTATAACTTTCATTATTGGCACGGTGGCCACACTTTATATCCCCAAGTAACTTCTGTCCCTTTCAAGCATCTTTATAGATTATCAACAATGAGAGCATTTGAAATCAAGGCCTTAAGTATAAATATGAGCATTATGGGTATTAGGCGGATTGAGTATTTTTTCCAAGTTAAGCATAATGGACTTTCATTTGAAACATAAATTGAAGTTATAATGCTTTAACACATAAACCATACTTGAACACATTCCCTAAGTAGATCATGATGAGATATGAGTAATTGGGACATGTTTTGAGTACATACATCTTTCGACACATTGATTACTCGGGATAATCAAATTTATTAGGAAAACCTCGAAACATAGGAATTAGGAACCTGGGCCAACTATACTTGAAACTTACGGAAACATCATGGAATTCAATGCTAAGAGAGTAGTTTTAGCCAACATACCTTTCTCGAGCTTTCCTTCAGTTACTACAATGTCCCAATACCTCTAGAAATATAAATCTATAGGAATATAGCTAAAATCGGATAATAATTAGAAGAATTCTCATGACATAAGTCTCTTGGGAATTTGTTCAAACACCTATTATGCAAAATTGACTAAAAATCTCTACAACGGTAATCCCCTCCCCCCTCAACAAATTTCAACAAGAAACTACCCAAAATGGTTCAACAACCCCACATACTGCCACGTAATGTTATGGATAGCCAATCTCTGATTCCATAACCTAATTAAACCCATAACAATTTCATGAAGGTTTTAGGATAAGGTCGTACCCGGGTAGATGATGGTATAGTGAGTGGATTCCCTGGAATCTTCAAGATTGGGGCAAGGATTGATGATTAGAATGACTAGGTCTTCTTCCTCTCTCTCTAGGATACTATCACTTCTCTCTAAAATAATAGATTTTTTGCTTCAAAATGAGCCCTAAAGGCTACTAATCAAAATGGAGTCGGGTAATAAAATTTTGAAAAATAACCCCCGATGTCAATTATGTGGTGCAATTTTGTGGTAGTAGAACAGATACGTGGCCAGCAAAATGGCCACAAAATGGTATGTCAATTTCGCGATGCCATTTTGGGGTAGCAGAATGGTTATGCGGCTAGCAGAATGGCCATAAAAGGGTTTGGTTGTGTTTGGTCAACTCCTCCATCCAATTTCATGACAGCATAATGGTTATGCATCCAGCAGAATGGCCACGAAATAGTTTTCAAATTTTAATTGATTCTGATTCATTCTGTGGTGATTATGTGGTCAGCGGAACAGATCCGCTATAGCATAATGGACCACATTATTATCATTTTTACAAATTCTTCTACCAACTCCCCGATGCATTGTACAATCAAAAAATCCGATTTGTGGCACATTAGCTTACCTTGGCACTAAAAAACTTAAATTGTTGGTAAACCTCTTCATTGCAGCAGTGGGCCTTCTGAGGATGCATAGGGTTTCTTAGACTAGTGTCACAGCATTCTACACACTATGGCATAGTGGAGTTGATCGGGGTCGACCTTACTACTTTCCAGCTGACCGGGCCGTCATATTGATGGTGGAAAACTTATGAGGAGAGTAGGCCATTCGGTGCAGCACCACTCACTTGGGCTTAGTTCATTTATCTCGTTTTGAGGGACTTCATTCTACAAACCCATAGGTATGCGTTGCGCACCGAGTTTGAGTAGTTTCACCAGGGGACTATGACTGTGACCGAGTATGCTATGAGGTTTACCAAGTTATCTCATCATGCACATGCTTTGGTTTCCACTGTTGGAGAGAGAGTCTGCAGATTTATTGAGAGACTCGGTTGTAGCCTCAAATATAGGATGGTACGGGAGCTAGCGACTAGGACTCTATTCCACCAGTNTGTATTCCAGTTGGGGAGCGATTGTTAGCTTTGGATGTTCAAGCTTTGGCCAATAGATTCGTGAGGTTAGATATTTCAGAGCCTAGACAGGTTCTTGCTTGTGTTGTGTCATGTTCGTCTTTGTTTGAGTGTATCAAGGCATGCCAGTATGATGATCCCTAGTTGCTTGTCCTTAATGACACGGTGCAACACGATGATGCTAAANGATTGGTAGGAGGTTGAAGAGTATCAATGGGTAGAAGAGTAGAGATAGAGAGGCCAAGAGGCCTAGTGGTTCTGGAGGATTTAGAAGTTCCCATTGTTAAGCTACAAATTGTCATTGAAGAGGCTTTTTCAATCGACCAGTTCAGTCTGCACCTCAGGTTATATGTTGTGCTCTAGCTAGTAACGGACCTCAAGGTACTCATTTTGGACAGCTATCCTCTAGTGCACCTTCTGCACCGAATTCCTACAACGGTTATTTTATTCGTCCGAGGTAGGCTCAATACCTGCAGCCACACCTGCAAAAGAGTTGTTTCGAGTATCATTATACAAGGAATATGGTGAGTGATTGTCTCAAACATCGAAGGGGCCGACCTCACAGGGAATTCAGGCTATGGCTACTGCTCTAGTTTCTACTTCCCTTGCACAACCGGGTAGAGGTAGAGAAGATGTGGGGTAGAGGACATCCTAGAGGGGAAGGTCAGGTCCATTGTCATGCTTTTCCTTATATGAATAAGGTTGTTGCATTAGATGCTGTCAACCATCAGTTTTATTTGATCTGAGTTCCACTTATTTGTATATGTCATCCTAATTTTTTTCATATTTTGAGTGTCTCGTGATTCTTTGAGTACCCTTAGTTATGTGTCTATGCATATTAGGGTTTCTATTGTGGTCGACCGTATATATCACCTTTGTTTGGTCACTATCGGGCTATAAGAATAGGGTTGACCTTCTGTTACTCAATATGGTAGCTTTTGATGTGATTTTGGGTATGGATTGATTGTCACCAAATCACACTATTCTTTATTGTCATGCTAATACCGTGATGTTAGCTATGTCGGGGTTGCCGAGGATGGACTAGAGAGGTGCATTGGGTCATGTACCTAGTAGTGCAGTATCATTTTCTTAAGGCACAACGGATTGTTGAAAAGGGGTGCTTGGACTACTTAGCCTTTGTGAGGAATGTTAGTGCTGATACTCCTACCGTTGAGTTAGTTCTAGTATTGAGCAAGTTTCCAGATTTATTTCTAGTGGACCTTGTGTTGGGCACTAAGCCCATCTCTATTCCACCTTATCGCATGGCACTAGTGGAGTTGAAGGAGTATAAGGAACATCTTCAAGATAAAAAAACTCGATAAGGATTTCATCAAACCAAGTGTCTCACCTTGGGCCCCAGTTCTATTTGTGAAGAAGAAAGACGGCTCTATGGGGATGTGTATTGACTACAGGCGGCTGAACAAGGTTATGGTTAAGAACATATCTATCACCACATGTTGATGATTTATTTGATCAACCACATAGTTCTAGGGTATTCTCAATGATTGATTTGAGATCAGGGCACCATTAGTTGAGGATCCGGGCGTCGGATATGTTGAATACGACTTTAAGGACTTGCTATGGTTACTACGAGTACTTTGTGATGTCTTTCGGGCTGACCAATGCCCCAACAGCTTTTATGCAATTGATGAAAATAGTGTGTCAGTCGTATCTCAATTCCTTCGTCATTGTATTTATTGATGATAGACTGTTGTATTCCCACAGCCGAGAGGAGCACGAGTAGCACTTAAGGATCATGCTCTAGACTTTGAGGGAGAAAAAGCTATATTCAAAATTCTACAAGTGCAAGTTTTGGCTAGATTGGGTGGCGTTCTTGGGTCACGTGGTGTCTACTGAGGGGATTAAGGTGTATATGAAGAAGATTAAGGCAGTTCAGAGTTGGCCCCGACATTCTACTTCTCCGTAGTTTTCTTGGTTTTGCTCGGTATTATCGTTGTTTTGTGGAAGGGTTTTCATCTATCGTAACTCCTTTAACTAGATTGACTAAGAATAGGGACCCATTCAGGTGGTGAGACGAGAGTGAGGAGAGATTTCTGAAGCTAAAGACTAGTCTCACTACAGCTCCAGTTCTAGTTTTACCTTCATTATCGGGTTCTTATGCAATATATTGTGAGTTGAAGCCTTACGAGAATAAGTACTCGATGCATGATTTTGAGTTAGCATCCATTGTTCACGCGCTTATGATTTGGAGGCACTATCTTTATCATGTGTTATTTGAGGTGTTCACGGATCACATGAGACTATAACACTTATTCAAACAAAAAGGATCTGAACCTGATGCAACAGAGGTGGTTATAGCTACTAAAGGACTATGATATCACCATTCTTTATCATCCCTGGAAGGCTGAGAGAATGGGGAGTCTTGCTTGTATTCCAGTTGGGGAGCGATTGTTAGCTTTGGATGTTCAAGCTTTGGCCAATAGATTCGTGAGGTTAGATATTTCAGAGCCTAGACAGGTTCTTGCTTGTGTTGTGTCATGTTCGTCTTTGTTTGAGTGTATCAAGGCATGCCAGTATGATGATCCCTAGTTGCTTGTCCTTAATGACACGGTGCAACACGATGATGCTAAAGAGGTGACTATTAGTGATGATTTGGTATTGAGACTTCAAGGTCAAATTTGTATGACCAATGTGGATGGGTTGCTGGAGCGGATTCTTGTAGAGGCCCATAGTTCTCGGTAT
This sequence comes from Nicotiana otophora, assembly GCA_000715115.1. Taxonomy (NCBI): domain Eukaryota; kingdom Viridiplantae; phylum Streptophyta; class Magnoliopsida; order Solanales; family Solanaceae; genus Nicotiana; species Nicotiana otophora. The sequence goes on along the minus strand of AWOL01S0011302.1, from coordinate 12,836 downwards.
TCCATTCATCCAGGTGCGACGAAGATTTACAATGATTCGAAGCAGCACTACTAGTGTAGAAGAATGAACAAAGATATTGTGGAGTATGTGGCTTACTGTTTGAGCTGTCAACATGTTAAGTATTAGCATTAGAGACCGGGTGGTTTACTTCAGAGGATATTCTGGAGTAGAAGTGGGAGTGTATCACTATAGAATTTGAGGTTTGGCTTCCACATTCCTTTAGGAAATTTGATGAAGGTGAGTACGATATTTCATCCCTAGACGGATCGATGTCTCATGGGACCAGTCCATACTGCTAGCAGAGTTCGCCTACAACAACAACTATCAATCGAGCATCTAGATGGCTATGTACGAGGCCTAATATGGGAGGCGATGTCCTTCTTCAATATGTTTGTTTGAGCCCGGGGAGGCTAGGTTGATGGGAACTGATTTGGTCTGCGATGCTTTGGGGAAGGTGAAGTCGGTTCAAAAGCAGCATCATATATCGCAGTCTAAGCAAAAGTGTTATGTCGATATGAGGGCCCGTGATGTAGAATTCATGGTGGTTGAGAAGTTTCTACTCAGAGTTTCTCCCATAAAGGGTTTGACGAGGTTCGGTAAGAAGGGCAAGTTGAGCCCTCGGTATATCGGTCCTTTTGAGATACTTGAGATAGTGGGTGAGGTGGCCTACGGACTTGCATTGCCACCCAGTTTATCGGGAGTTCACCTTATTTTCCGTGTTTCCATGATCTAGAAGTACTATGGAGATCCGTCACATGTGTTAAGATTCAGCTCAGTCCAACTGGTCAAGGATTTGACCTATGTTGAGGAGCCGGTAGCTATTTTTGACAGGCAAGTTCGGAAGTTGAGGTCGAAGAACATTGCATTGGTGAAGGTTCAATAGAGAGGTCAACCGGTCGAGGAGGCGACTTGAGAGACCGAGTATGGTATTTGTTGTTGTTATCCTCGTGTTTTTGGTGTTTCAAGTATGTCTCTATACTTGTTGGAAGATGAATATTTGTTTAAGAGGAGGAGATTATAATGACTCGATCGGCTGTTTAGTGTATTTGATCCCGTTTTTCCTTTTTAAGTTTCCTGTATATGTATTTGTGGTTTCGTGAATTACGGGGATAGTTGGTTGGGTTTCGGGAAGGTTTTGGGTTGTTTTGGAATGCTTGGTTCTTAGTTTGGAACCTTAGGTTAAGAGTGTTGACCGAGGTTTGACTGTTGTGAAAATGACCACATAACGGTATTTGGATGGTTCCAATAGGTTATTATGGTGATTTCGGACTTAGGCATATGCCTGGAATTGGATTTGGAGGTTCCTATGTTGAATTGGTTCTTCTTGCCAAAACTTGGCAATTTGGAAGCTTAGTAATTTCATATGTTTGACCATAGGTTGACATTGTGTCTATCGGGTTAAGAATTTGGTTTAGATACTTTGATTACATCCGTTTTGGCATTTTAAAATTGTGTGCAATGTTTGCTGTCATTCAGAGTTGGTTTGATAGGAATTGGACACTTGGTTGTGATTTTAGCGGTTCTTGAGTTTCATCGTGAATTCTATGTGTTTGGGTGTCCGACTTGTGGTTCTAGATGTTATTTTGGTGTTTTGAGTTTGCGATAAGATCGCGAGAAATATCATATGATATTTCTAGACTTGTGTGGATGTTTGGTGTGGAGCCCCGGGGGCTCAGGAGAGTTTCAAACGTGTTTCACATTGTTTTGGACTTGATTCATAATAGCTTGTGTGATGGTGATGCAGTTATAGCAAATGCGGGCACCAGTTCGCATTTTTATATACCCCATTTCCAAAGTAATAATCGCATTTACGAAAGGGGCAGTAGATGGCAGGCTTTGCATTTGCGAAGCAAGCCTCACAAATGTGAAGTGGGTTGGGCTGGGAGCAGGTCGCTTTTGCCAAGGTGTATTTCATCGCATATGCTAAGTGAGTGTCACTTTTGCAACATTCTCTGTAATTTTGGGGATTTGTTATTATGTTTTGAAAAATAACAATTTGAGATTTGAGGGTCGAATTGGACTCGGATTTGATAACCAAACACATATATGGACTTGTGGTGTTATGGGTAGTCTAGATAATGTTAATGTGCATTCCGTTGTTAATGGCATTCAATTATGACTAGATTTATGAATAAATTTGGCATTCCATTTTTAATGTGCATGCGGCGACATAAGAGTAGCTAGTGGGGGATAGTTATGAGATATATCGGGGGTGATTCTTATTATTGTTTATATGTTGGAACCGAGGGTTGATGATTTGATCAAATTCTTGTTTTTATTAAATGACTTTCCCTTGTGTTTTATGAGTCGTTGGTGGAATCCAATATGTTATCACATGCCCTGGTCCCATTGATATGTTGTTGGCAAAGGCGTATTTTCTTACATTGACTTGTTGTTAAACATTCTTCGAGGTGGTTAATATTTGTTTTGTTATATTTTCCATTGTCACTTTTATTTTGATATCTTGCACATGTTATTTTTACTAGTGAATATCTTTACTTTAACCGAGGTTAGTCTTGACACTTACTGGGTATAGATTGTGGTGTACTCATACTACGCTTCTGCATATTTTTGTGCAAATCCAGGTATATCGGATCGTGCTGGACACTAGAGAGTCGAGTCAGAGCTGCAGAGACTTCAATTTATACATGTTGTTCCGCTCACATGCATCGAAGTCACCTTGTGTTGGTTCCTTACTACTGTATATTATATCCCAAACAATGTTGTATTTGGAGACTTCTTGTACACTCTCTGTATAGCTTATGACTCAGTATTAGCGTATTTTAGAATTAGAGTATTGCATTTCTGTTTTAGTTATCTTATGTTACTTTTTCAGCTTTCATTAATATTTGAGTTGCTATTTATCTGTTGATCTTGTTATGTGATAGGCTTACCTAGTCTTAGGAACTAGGTTCCATCACGACCCTTAAGGTGGGATTTTTGGGTCGTGATAGAGCCAAACTAAAACATGAATCCTATATTGCAGTAAATATGATGACATTACTATGTGAGATAAAGGGTGAAAAGAGTATCTTTGGGTAGGGGTATCGTGAAACAAAGTTATGAATTTTTATAGGGAAAATAGATGAATACCATAAGGTATGTTACTTTTTAAATTTAATATTTTGGAGTTATGAATATGAAATGCATATGAGTTATGAATATTATAAATATTAGAAGTTAAGGTAGTATGTGTTATGAAAGTATAATTTTAAATTTTAAAGCAAATAAAAGACAACACAGATAAATGAAAATGGTATTCAAGTGTTAAAGCTACGTGGGTTATAATATAGAAATCTGCTACATTGGGTTCTTGATTACTCCATTGTGTTAAACAACTTAAATGAGAGATGTTAAACAACTTAAATGAGAGAAATTAAGGGAAAATAGTATTAAAAAAAGAAAAATTACCATAAAGTTACACATTAAACATTTGGGAGTTATGGATATGAAATGGATGGGAGTGATTGATATGATTAAAAGTATAGGTTATGAAGATAAACAATTTTGAGTAATAAAAAAATATTAATGTAAACTAAATTGAAAGAATGATGAAAAATTCAAAACAAAATTAGAGAAAAAGATGATTATGCCTTTTTTGCTTAAGAGAGGTGCCATCTCACTTTCCTATTTCTGTCTTACATATATATAGACAAATTAGTGTAGAAACTATCATATAGGATATGTTGAATACAACGACATGCTATTACATGGTAATAATTTTCCAAAAAAAAAGAAAAAGAAATACCAAGTAATTCAAAGAAATAAGATAGCTATCAATTGATAAGATACCGTTGTACATAGATTAAAGAAATATATGAGAACGTATATTGTACTATAATGAGAGTTGTTTTGGAAAAGAAAAGAAAGAAGAATAGTCGTCTGTAAAACTCTAACAATTAAATATAGAAGAGAAGAACATTTGGGAATAATAACTGACACTATTCTTTATATTGATAGGAAGATGTTGGATTGTTCATGTGATGACCCGTTAGGTTGTTTTGAGCACTAGCTTCATTTTCTATGTTTCGGGACGTCTTGTAGCTTTATCTATATAGACAAACTTACGTGCTTGATCCGTATCATTTTTTCAGAAAGCTTATATCAAAAGTTTAAAGAAAAAGTGATTTTTGGCTTTAAACACAACTACAGGTCACAATGGTCAACTTATTTGGTAAACGACCTCAGATCAATTTTTAATGATTCTGATACGTTAGTATGATGTTTTTGGACTTGTACGCATGTTTTGTTGGGGTCCCGGGTGACCCGAGGCTGTTTCAGCGCATTAAATGAACAATTAGAAAATTGAATCGCTAAGATGAATATCTTGAGTTTTGATGATTGATTCTTTATATTTGGTGTTATTTTAATGATTGGAGGTAGTGCGCAAGTTTGTGTAATGTTATTGCACTTTTATGAATGTTCTGATTGGAGCCCGAGGGGCTCGGGTGAGTTTCAGATATATTTTGGAAGGTCTGGACAGCTGATGCTGACATCTGCTGGTATTGATCTGCAAGCCTTGCATTTGCGAGGACTTGATCGCAATTGTGAGCCTCGTATTTGCGATGTCAGACTCGCAAATACAACGGGGGACTGGGGGCTGGGACTTCACTTTTGCGATGAAAAGACCGCATTTGCGAAATCTAGGCATCGCATTTGTGACAATGGAGTGCTGGGTGCTGCTTCGCTTTTGCGAAGCCTTTTCTTCATTCGCAAGTTGGAGGGTCTTCACAAATGCAAAGGACATGTCGCATATGCAACAACATTGTTGCTGGGACATTGATCACTTATGCGACATCTGCATCTGTGCAAGAGTATTAAATTTCTTGTCTTAGATCATTTTACAACATTCTTTCAACCCTAAACTCTATAGAGTCGAATATCGAAGAAGAATGTCTTCCCAAAATCATTGGTAAGTAGCTTTAACTTGTTAGAAATCAATTTCAATTGCTATTGCATTAATTTTATCATCAAATTTATGAATTTCAATTCAGAAATTGGGGGTTTTGTGTTGAATTTAGGAATTTTATAAAAGTGAGATTTTGACCTCGAATTGAGGTCGAATTTGACATAAATCACATAGCACGGCTCGGGGGTGAATGAGTAATCGGGTTTTGGTCCAAGTCTCGAATTTTGACCACGTGGGCTCGGAATAACGTTTTATTTACTTTTTAAATTTAGTTAAAGATTCAACCTTTTTCATTTGTGGATAGTTTCTACAGCTTGTTTTGATGTGTTTGAACAATATTTGACTATATTTGATTGGTCTGGAGGCTTGGTCCAAAGGGAATGTCGTGTTAGATTGTTGTCTTGTTTTCGGAAAAAGGCAAGTGTCGTGGTTAACGTTGACCCGAGGGAATTAGGACTTCATCGGTCTATTTGCTACTTGATTTATGTGCGGGAACAAGGTATATGCAAGGTGACGAGTGTATATGCGTTTTTATGGGTTTAAGCATGGGAGGTGGACCAAGTAATTGCATGTTTTCAATTATATTTTGCCTTCTTTTATTCCAAGTTATTACTTTTTTCATGCTATAATTGTTGCATGTCTCTACTTGTCAAACGTTCCTTTACTTGTTACACGCCTCTATTTGCTATATGTTCCAAGTATCCATGCCTTTATTTATTGTAGATTCTTACTCGTTCTATGATCTACATGTTATTAGATAGATACTATTATTTGTCTCATACCTTTACTTGTGCATTTGTCTTTACTTGATTTCTATTTCACTTTAAATTGTTATATTGGATTTGTCTTAGAGAATATATACGTTTTGGTTCCTTTTTTGAGATACGCCATAGTTGTTTGAAGAATATATATATCTATATATATGTTGTTCGGGTTGCACGCCATAATGGTGTTATATATATGTGGATTGGGTTGCACGCTCCAATGGTATTATACATATATATGGATCGGATTGCATGTTGCAACGATATTATATATATGTAGATAAATTTTCATGCCGCAACGCTATTATATAGATATATGAATCGGGTTGCACGCTACAATGGTATTAGTATTATATAAGTGGATGAGGTTGCACACCGCAATGGGGAAGTTGTATTATGGTTATTCTTTGTTGTTGGTTTCACGTATTGTGTTGTGAAACTGTGTAGTGATGATATTATGGGGCCCTCTGTTATGTATTTCTTATTTCGGTTATCATATTAATTAGTTCTTCCCTATTTTATTGTTATTTTTCTACTCATTTTCGTACAGGTTCATAGTGATAGCCTTGTTATAGCCTCGTAACTACTTCGTCGAGGTTAGGGTCGGCACTTACAATGTACATGGGATTGGTTGTAATTGTACTACATTTCTGCACTTCTTGTACAGATCCCGGAGTTATCCCCTATGGTGAGTAGCAGAGATTGCTCGGACCCGTTTTATCAGGAGATTAGAGGTAGAATTCCACAGCGTTCACCGACTTGATGTACTTGTGACACCAGTTTTTGGGATTAGACTAGACAATGTTGCTTTCAGATTATTATATTACAAAGTGTCTTAGTCTTAATTTGTTAATGTTTTGCTTTTATATTGTTAAATTGATTATGCTAATGTTGGCTTGTCTAGGAAGCGGATGTTAGGTGCCATCACAGCCCCATGGTTGGGATCCTGGGTCGGTAAAAGTTGGTATCGGAGCACTAGGTTGCCTAAGTCTCACGAACCATGAGCAAGCTTAGTAGAGACTTGAGGATCGGTCTGCAGACGTATGTACTTATCTTCTAGATGCTATAAGGCTTTAGGAAATTTCACTTTCTTTTTTTCTCTATTAGCGACTATGTTCTATCGCTGAGTTTGAATCATTATTCACTCATTCTCTAATAGAGGGTAAGGACACGTACGAAATCCATAATTGCATAGGAGCCGGAGCCCTAGGGTGCAACCAGTACCAGGGGTAGAGGCCGAGGATGAGGTGGAACCTGAGGAAGAGGTAGAGCTCAACCTAGAGCACGTGCAACGACAACTGTTGTTGAGCTCGGATAAAGAAGGATGTTTAGATTCCTGTTCCAACCAAACTAGTAGGACCACTGCAGGTCCTAGAGGAGTTAATCTCTACCCCAGTGCTTTAGTACCCCTTAGTCTGCATGGTTGGTTTTACGAAGAGTATGGCACATGACAATTTGTTTCCTATGGCAAAAGCGTTTCTCAGGCCGGGAGGAAGCTAGACTCCTGCTACACACTTTCTAGAGTAGATGGCTCACGGGTATCAGACCCCAACAATACTACTAGTTTGGACAGTTCTGGTTGTTGTCGCTACACAGCCTAAGGAGAGACCCGCAATGTCAGTTGAGGGGTTGAAGAGCTTAGACAAGTTCAACAAGTTATTTTCCCTCACTCTAGTGGTTCACTTTCTGATGACTCCCATGATGTCTTGGACCATTGTCATGAGATATTGCCTAACATGGGTATAGTGGAGTCCAATAAAGTTGATTTCATAGCGATTTAAATACATGGTTCTGCCAAGAGGTGGTGGCTCAAGTATATGTTCAGGCATGCCAGCGGATTCACCTCCTCTCAATTTAACTCAGCTCTCATACTAGTGTTTGGAGAACTTCATCCCTTTCACTCAGAGAGAGGAGTTCTGCAGTCAGTTTGAGCACCTTCAGCAAGGTAGCATGGCTGTTACACAATATTGGACCAAATTTGTAGGTTTTATCATGCCATGTAGGTATCCTGATTCCTACTAAGAGGTACAAGGTGCGAAGGTTCATAGATGGCCTTATATATGGCATTACGCTATAGATGGCTAGAGAGACCGAGGATGATATTCCTTTTACTCGGATAGTGGAGATTGCCAGGATGATCGAGCGCATCAGGGGCCAGGCTATGGAGACGACCTCTGATAAGAGGCCCCGTTATTTTGGAGGATACGGTGGTGCCTCACCTAGAGGTAGGTTTTCTTGTGTGGAGGCCATCCTATCAGGCCAGTTTAGTCATCTCAGCAGGTCACACATAGTAATTTAGGCAGTCATGGTACTTATGGACCTCGTTCCAAGACGCTAGCATTTAGTGTACCTTTACCTTCAATTAGTGCAAGAGCAAGGTGGGGAGTTCTTGGAGGGAAGGATGCCGAGGGTCATTTGGAAACAGCCTCTCTACCCCAGGGTAAGGGTAAGGTCTGCGTACACACTACCCTCCCCAGACCCCACTAGTGGAATTATACTGGGTTGTTGTTGTTGTTGTTGTTACCTTCAATTAGTGCAAAACCATATCAAAGCTATCATGGTGGTTATTCGAGTCATTATGGTTAGTCTCTGATTCTCCTACCACGCCAATCAAGAGAGTGTTTTGAGTGTGGAGGTGCGGGTCATATCAAGAGGTATTGTCCCAAAATGCATAGCAATATACAAGAGCATGGTACTCGTGTCATGATTCCGCCACCGGTTACTCTACCACCCGCACAACCAGATAGAGGCAGGGGTAAGGTAGCCGGAGGTAGAGGTCAGACAGTTAGAGATGGAGGCCAGCCAGTGAGAGGTCTTCCGAGAGTAATATGTCAGGTTGGTGGGGCTGAACCTTGTTGTTATGCATTTCTATCTAGACTTGAGGAGGAGGAGTCTGGATATAGTTATTACGAGTATAATCTTAGCCTATCATAGAGATTCTTCCTTGTTGTTTGATCCGAGTTCTACATATTCTGATGTGCCTTCATATTTTGCTTCGCATTTGAGTATGCATCATGATTCTATTTATGTTCCTATTTCTACGTCTATGACAGTTGGGATTCCATCATAGGTGATCGAGTGTACAAGTCTTATGTTGTCCCTATTAATGGTTTCAATATTGTAGTTGATCTTATGTTGTTCGATATGGTGGATTTTAAGGTTATTCTTGGTATGGAATAGTTATCCCTGTATCAGGCTATCTGGGAGATCCATGCAAAGACTATAACTTTATCCATGTTAGGGTTTCCTAGATTGGAGTGGAGAGGGACTCTTGGTTACTCCACTATTTGGGTGGGTTCAAATTTGAAGGCTCGACATATGGTCGAGAAGGAGTGTTTGGCGTATTTGGCTTATATCCGTGATTTTAGTGAGGAGTTTCCTTCTATAGATTTGGTACGGTTCCTGAGTGAGTTTCCTGAGGTGTTTCCTACAGATTTGGCGAGTATGAAACATGACAAGGGTATCGACTTGTTCATTTATTTGGTTTCGGGCATTCAACCTATTTCTATTCCACCGTACCGTATGACTCCAGCTGAGTTGAAAGATTTAATAGATAAGTTGCAGGATTTGCTTGGCAAAGGGTTCATCAGATCGAGTGTTTTACCTAGGGGTGCACCAATGTTGTTTGTTAAGAAAAAGTACAGATTGATGAGGATGTGCATAGATTAACGGAAGTTGAACTAGGTCACTATCAAGAACAAGTATCCATTGTCGAGGATTGATGCTTTATTAGACCAGCTTCAGGGTGCTGAGGTATTTTTAAAGATTGATTTATGATCTGGCTACCATCAGGTGAAGATTGGGGCATGATATATCCCTAAGATAGATTTTAGGACTCAATTTTATCACAGTGAGTTCTTGGTGATGTCATTTGGCTTGACTAATGCTCCGGCAGCCTTTATGGACTTGATGAACCGAGTGTTCAAGCCTTATCTAGATTCCTTCATGATTGTCTTCATTGATGATATTTTTGCTTGCTTCTGCAGTCGAGAGGAGCATGTGCAGCACATACGGTAGTTCTTTAGACTTTGAAGGATCGTCAATTATATGCCTAGTTTTCAAAGTGTGAGTTCTGGTTAGACTCGATTGCCTTTTTGGGTCATGGGGTGTTGTACGAGGGTATCAAGGTCGATCATAAGAAGATTGAGGCAGTTCAGAACTGCCCTAATCCTACTTCAGCTATAGAGATTCGATGTTTCTTGTAGCTTACTATCATTGGTTCGTGGAGGGGTTTTCATCTATGTCTGCCCTATTCACCAAGTTGACCTAGAAAAGTGCGCTTTTCAGATAGTCCGACAAGTGTGAGGCGATATTTTAGAAGCTCAAGATTGCATTGACTATAGCCCCAGTGGTTGTGTTTCCTACAAGTTCGTGATCTTACACTGTGTATTGTGATATATCGCGTATTGGACTTGGCGCAATATTGATGTAGGACAGTAGGGTGATTTCCTACGCGTCTCGTAAGTTAAAAGTTTACAAGAAGAATTACCATGTGCATGATTTGGAGTTTTCATCCCCTATTCATGCTCTCGTGATTTGGAGACACTATCCATACGGGGTTCCACGTGAGGTCTATACCGACCATCGATTTCTCCAACACCTATTCACGTAGAAAGACAATAATTTACGGTAGTGGAGATGGTTGGAGTTATTAAAAGACTATGATATCATCATATTATATCATTCGGGAAAGGCCAATGTTGTAGTTGATGCTTTAGTAGAGTAGCATAGAGCATGTATAGTGTGGCACTTTTACCGACAATGGAGAGGCCACAAGCCATGGATATTCAGGTTTTGGCCAACAGGTTCGTCAGGTTGGATGTTTTGGATCTTAACAGGGTTCTTCCTTGTGTTGTGGCACAGTTATCGCTGTTGAAGCGTATCAAGGCTCGGTAGTTTGATGATCCTCAGTTGTTAGTATTGAAAGACACGCTCAGCGGTGTAGTGATAAGGAGGTTGTGATTGGAGATAATGGTGTTATGTAACGACCCGACCGGTCATTTTATGTATTTTTGCCTCGTTTCCCCCATTTGATGCTTTACATATGTGTATTTGCGATTATCTGACTAGCGGGGGATGGTTAGATTGGTTTCGGTGGAGTTTTGGATTTAATTGGGACACATAGTCCGTTGGCTGGAGGCTTAAGTTATAAGCATTGTTTGGAGTTTATGTTTTGTGTAGATGACCTAAGAATGGTGCTTTTATGGTTCTAATAGGTTTGTAAGGTGATTTTGGACTTAGGTGTATGTTCGGATTTTGATTTGGGGTTTTCTAGGTTGATTTGGTTCTATTTGGCAAAAATTAGTAAGTTGAAGGTTTATAAGACTTATAGGTTTGACCAGGAGTTGATTTTGATGCTATGAGGTTCGGATTGTGGTTCCGGGAGTTTAAATAGTTCCGTCATTTCATTTGGGACTAGAATGTAATATTTAAGGTCATTCTGAGTTTTTTAGGCATATTCGATGTAAGTTTTGAATTTGGAAATTTGGATTAGTTCATTATGTTCAAATTGAGGTGCGGTTCGTAGTTTTGATATTGTTATGTATGATTCGAGGCCTAGAGTAGGTCCATGTTATGTTTTGGGATTGGTTGGTGTGTTTGGACTGGGTCCCACTGGCTCCGGGCATGTTTCATATTTATTTTAGATCCGTTTGAGTTATCCTGGAATTGCTGAAGATTGCTTAGTCTTGTGTTTTTGCATCTACGGAATTGTGGTCACATATACGAAGCCGCAAAAGTGGATGATGTTACACATAAGCGGAGTGGGATGGAGGCAAGGCGAAGACTGCAGATGCAGAAGTTGGAATGTAGAAGCGATTTCGCAAAAGCGGTAGGAGGACCACAAACGTTGTTTCTCAGGGAATAAGCCATTCCCGCATCTCCAATCGATTTTCCTCAAATGCCACATTTTGGACCGCAAATGCGGAATTGCTAGACAGTCTATTATATTTTGAGGGTTTGTCATTTTTCATTATTTAGAGTTGTGGAGCTTGGCTATATGCAATTTTCTAAGGGATTTCACAATAATTGAAGGGGTAAGTACACTAATGGATTTTAGTATTAGAAATTAATTATCCATGGATTATTACACCTAGTTTATGTGAATTAAAGGTGGAATTTGGGGGTTTTTGACTATGGGTTTAGAGAGTGGAAATTGACGACTTGAGGTTTGGATTTGGATAAAACACACATATTTGGACTCGTATTGGAATAGGTGTTCGGGATTTGTGAGTTTTGTCAGGTTCAAGGGTGTGGACCCAGGACTGACTTTGTGTAATTTCATCAAAATCTTAGGTTTACTATTTGGGGTTGCTTTCTATGGGTTCTATTGATATTATAAAGGTTTTTTGGCTAGCTTCGAGCCATCTGGAGGTTGATTCACGCGGGGAGGGCTTTCTAGAGTACTGATTTAGCTTGCTTGAGGTAATTATCTTACCTAAACTTGGTTGAGGCACTAGTTGCCTGAGTTATTAGTGCAAGCTACATACTATGGGTGGAGCACATGTGAGGGGATTAAGCCTATGTGCGTATACCAGGGTATTATCCATGCTCAGGGTAGTGTTTAGGCTATAATATGCCTTGAATCGATTGCTAAGCTTCATGTTATCATACTTTTTATGTTGCATTCCCTTCGTGAGCAATTTGGAATCATCTTAGAGATTATTTGTTGATTGATCTCCTATTCAAACATGTTAGTTGCTATTCTTGTGGCGTAATCACCTGACTAGAACTGTGGTAGCACACTTCGCAATTCCTATACTATATCATGTTACTTATATCGGTTGATGAGTATGTAAATTGATATACATTGTTCATGTACATGTATCTTTGTATGTGCTTTATGTGTGATATGGACTGGGTTGATAGCACGTGAGTTGTCTGTGCATACCTGATTTATGTTAGCACGTGAGTTGTCCGTACAGTGTGTGGATAAGGATCCATCCCTCTAGGGTCACCCTCTCATGTTTCTCTCTTGATGGTGTACACGCAATAACAGGAAAATTGGCCATTGTGTGTTTTGGTTATTTAACTTTTCTTGACTAGCAATTTCCTTGGATGTAAGCATGTTTTATTCACATATCTTCTCTATATGCTAAATTAGGAATGTATACATACCTTACTTTTGCATATCTTCTCTGTATGCTGGATCTTTAACTGAAATA